>CAUYQU010102268.1:0-88120 GCA_963574635.1 Cheracebus regulus | reverse complement strand
TAGTTTATCCTCTGTAAATGACCCAGCAGGGGACCTTTTGAATTTCATCTTGTTTATTTCTGTTCACCTCAGCATTTAACAATGTCAGTATGAATTCATAAAGCCTCCTGGTTTGGTAACAGACCCTAAGCTGTTAAGCTTATATGTTCTGCCATTCTGCAGTTATTGATGAAAATATTCTAAAATGTGCTGGCCAAGAACTGACCTCTAAGTTCACTCAAAAACTCTGTGTGTGTGTGTGTGTGTGTGTGTGTGTGTGTGTGTGTGTGTGTGTGTGTGAGAGAGAGAGAGAGAGATCATTCATAATCCTGCAGGTATAGAGACTAGTTGGCATGATTTTGTGCTTTTTCTAGATTTCAATATACATGCACACATATAATTTTATTGAATTGTACTCATGTTTTATATACCGAAAATTTTGTATTAAGTTTTTCTCTTTGTATTATGCTTTCTCATGTTGGTAGATATTCTTTACATATGGATTTTGTGATGGCTGCATAACTTTTAAATATAAAGATATGCCAGAATTTTTTTGGTGACAATTTCTTTTTGTTGTTTTATTTCAAAATACTGCATATAGCTATATAATATAAGCATGAACATTTTATACCTTTATAACAGAATACTACAGACTGGGTAATTTATAAAGATCAGAAAGTTATTGGCTCATGGTTCTGGTGGCTGGGAATTTCAAGACTGAGGAGCTGATCTGGCAGGGGCTTTCTTGCTGTGTCATTGCATGGCAACAGGCAAAGAGAGAGCAACAGGAGATCAGACTTGCAGCCTCAAGCCCTTTATAATTGGCAATAATAAATTCATGAGGGTTGAGCCCTCATGACCTGAACGTCCCCCATTAGGCCCCACGTCCCACATGATTGTGTTACATTTACAGCACATGCTTTTCGAGGGACACAGTCAACCATGGCTTATGAGAGCACCCGTGCCGTTTTACATTCCCACCAGTACTATGGGTGACTGCCTTTCCATGACAACCTCAATTTAACCTTATGAGTTTTTAAATTTGTTTCAATGTAATGTAGGAACAATGACACTCCATTGCTTTAAGGATTGTTTCTTTTTATCAATAAGGTTGACTAGTTTATGTTTATTAGTCATTTGTATTTCTTCTGAAAATTTTCTGAGCAGGTCCTTTGCCCAATTTCTGGGTGGGTATTAGAGTTTTGATTATTTCCCTTAAGGGCATTTTAAATCAACTTTGTACAATCCATGCCCTGCAGGCCACATGTGGCCCAGCACATCTTTGAATAAAGCCCAAAACAAATTTGTAAGCTTTCTTAAAACATCGTGAAAAATTTTTTTAAGCTCCTCAGCTGTCATTAGTGGTAGAGTATTTAATGTGTGGCCCAAGACAATTCTTTCAATGTGGCCCAGGGAAGCCAAAAGATTGGGCATCCTGTTTTAAATAATTCAACTTTTTTCATATTTTTGCAAATGTATGTGTGTGAGCATGCATGTGTATGTGCCTTTATCCATGAGCATGTGCATGTAACAATTTTGGTTTCTACTTTGGTAAGTTAGTTGGCTAGTGCTGTGTAAGAAAAGATCCAAAACTCAGTGGCTTACAACAGTAACTCTGTTATTATTTGTCAGTTTTGATGTGTCAGTGTGGTCTCTTGGTCTTGTTGGATTCTCTCATGCCTCTGTGGTCAGGTGTGGGGTGAAGAGATGTTTCTCTGATCTTCGCTGAGATCTCTTGCCTTTGGGGCATTGGCAGCCGGCTGACCTCTGATGGTGCTTGACTAGTGTAACTGGGCTCCTTCTCCTTTGACAAGTTAGCTCAGCTTGTGCAAATGATGGGGTTCCAAGAAAGGTTTAGAACTCGTGCATAGCTACTTCAGACACATTCTGTTGAGAAAAACAAGTCAAAGGAGAAGAACACATTACAGGGATGGGGAAACAGGCTTTACTTCTCAGTGGGAGGAACTGCAAATTTTGTATGTTACAGAGGGCATGGATGCAAGGAAGAGTGAGTAATTGAGGCCATTTTTTTTTTCAATCTTCCATAGTAGGCAACTTAAAAAAAATCATTTTGGGATATCTCTTCATCTTTTTGATTCAGTGTTTTTCTAGGATATGTCAAGCTCTTTTAAAAATTAATTTTATTTTTTATTAAGTGCATGAAGATTTTCACTATGTTTTTATTTTTTGCATCTACTCCTGTTGTTCATGTTTATGTCAGTTGATTACTGCAGTGTGAATTTTGATTTGCCTATTATGTTTTATTATTTTCTTGCAATTATTTATCTTTATTTCTATTGCTGCCAATTGTGTTTTCCTCTGTTCCTACTAACTTTTCATCTGAAAATTTTTTCTTTCCTTGTTATTTTCTGTTCCTATTTCTTATAAAGCATAGCTTTCTTCATACTTCTTAGATTTCCAAGAAGTTTTCTAAAATATCCTTTTGTATTCTTTAGTAAAAAATTAGCTCTCTTATTCTTGGTGTTCAGGTCAACACTTCACACTATTTTGTTCTCCAGCACTTTGTATGTGAATCATCCACATCCAAATACAACCCCTTGTTTACTTGTTAGTCAGATGTTTTTGCCCTATCCTAGTACTTTGCTTTTTGAAAAACATTCCTTTGACAACTAGAGTTCCATGTACAAACTATCCATCATTGACTGTGCGAAGTTACGTACTGTAGGATGGTCATGAGGTCCATGTTAAGGAGGAAGACGCTAAAGACAAAAGTGAAGTGAAAAGCCAGGCACGGTGGCTCACGCCTGTAATCCCAGCACTTTGGGAGGCCGAGGCAGGCGGATCACCTGAGGTCGGGAGTTCGAGACGAGCCTGACCAACATGGAGAAACCCATCTCTACTAAAAATACAAAAATTAGCTCGGAATGGTGGCACATGCCTGTAATCTCAGCTACTCAGGAGGCTGATACAGGAGAATCACTTGAACCCGGGAGGCAGAGGTAGCAGTGAGTCAAGATCACACCATTGCACTCCAGCCTGGGCAAGAAGAACAAAACTCCATCTCAAAAAAAAAAAAAAAAAAAAAAAAAAAGTGAAATGAAAACTCCTAGATGAAAAAGAGTGGAACCCTGACACAGGTACTAAGTTGGACTGTTGGGACCCACCTGGCTAGCCTGAAGGTTGATGAGATCAAATGGAAAGGAACATAGCCAGCTGGCCACTCCTCACACCATGTCCCTTCTCCGTCTCAGCTGTATAGTTATTTCCTCTTGTTATTGTTGTTCTTGGGCCATTTAAACACCTGGAGAATAACTAATTTGATACGTGGTTCTCAACATGAAAGTAAACCTGTTTGTAGGCTGGTACAGTCTGCATCTCTTTGCACCATCTAGGCCGCCTCCACAGTCACAGTTGGTGATGCGCTGAGCCCTTGCCATGGGGCTCTGGATCAGGGATGAAATGAATGCCCCATAGCCAGTCTCTGAACGACATTCATGGATTGCAGTCAGTGGCTTCTTTGCTGCTTTCCTTTTTCGTTCTTTCTATATTGGTGAACTTTACCTTACCACTGAGCACCTGCTACTTCATTACTGTGTCTCCCTTTAAATGATGCCACATCACCACTACTTAATATCTGACATCAGACCCCAGCAAAAGTTAGAACTGAGTAGGTATTTAGAAAAATAAAAGGACATATATTCCAGTTCTTCAGCACAAAGTAGCGATCTTTTCATTAAGCTGTCCATCATGAAATGGCAGTGTGCCCAGAATGTTTGAACTGAAATGGATCTGGGAGACCACCAAGTTCAACTTCATCATTATATCAGAGGAAACAGAGCCCCAGAGGGGTTGAGTGACTCATTTATGATTCCAGAGTGGGTAATTGAAAGACAGATCTCATACCCAGGTCTCCTAAATCCTCTGCCTTTTTCTTTACCACCCCTGCCCACCCCCCACCAGTTCTTTTCATTGCTTTGCTGATAATATTACATTTTGTTTTAGATTGCATTTTTTCTTTCATTTCTAGTATGAGGGTCACAAGTTTTTCACCCTTCTTTTAGTATAATTATACATTTGTATATTTATTCTAATTCAAAAATGGATTGAATATATTTCCATAATTGATTTCTTGTTGTCTAGAAAATTATAGATAACAAACTAGTTTATTGGTTAATTGTTTTCTACTCCCATTTCTCCGTAGAAGGTAATCCAAAGGGGTTATGCTACTGCTTACTGAACCAAACTACATTGCCGCATGTTACTTCTTCATGACAGTTATTTGCTTTTTTCCTTAAATATTAATTAGGAGTCATTGTCATCAAAATCAGAATTTTGAACTTGTTTAAGGAATTACTTTGAACTGTTATAGCGCTTTCCTTAATATTACACATTGATTTGTGTTAATTTACCTTTCTCTTCTATCTATTATTCAGGCTACCCTCTATTGATTGAAATATTCAAGGTACTGCTGGCTTTCACGTGTATATTTAAAGGCATGTGTAAATATTCAACATTATTTTTATCAATTTAAAATGAAGACTATATCAGATCATATTTGCCTGGTAAATTAACAAGAGCCTTCAGGCATATGCGTTAAAATAAGCTGTGTCAGATGGAAAAGATTTAGAAGGTGAACTGTTTCACTGGGAATAGAAAATGTGATGCCTAGTAAAAATGACATAAGGCCAGGCGTGGTGGTTCACACCTGTAACCCCAGCACTTTGGGAGGCTGAGGCAGGCAAATCACCTGAGATAGGGAATTAGAGACCAGCCTGACCAACATGGAGAAACCCCATCTCTACTAAAAATACAAAATTAGCTGGGCATGGTGGCTCATGCCTGTAATCCCAGCTGCTGGGGAGGCTGAGGTGGGAGAATCGCTTAAACCTGGGAGGCAGAGGTGGCAGTGAGCCAAGATAACACCATTGCACTCCAGCCTGGGCAACGAGAGTGAAATTCTGTCTCAAAAAAAAAAAAAAAAGACATAAACATATTTGGGGTTAGATCGTCAGTTCATGGTTTGATCCTTGGCTGTGATGGCATTTGCCTTCCACCTCAAAAATGACAATATAAATTAGAAGTGTACCTTGAGCATTCCTGACTCCATTCAGTGACACTTTCTGGATTGTTTTCACTGATAAAATTGCTATTTTCATTTGTCCTTTTATGTCTGCTCCTTTCATATATGACATCCTCAAGAGAATTTCTACCAGAACCAAGAAGTTTTCTTTTCCAAGAACAATTTATTCTCTCTATTTAATAGCACCCTGCACTAATTGTATTTTGTAATTCCCAGCCATAATCTCTACAGAAGTGTATAAAACAACAAAACTATATTCATAATGCCCACATACCACCAGCACAACATTTTAAAATCACAATTTCCTAATTATTTAGCATAGCAAATGTATTCAAGTTCAGGATTTGAATCTTATTGAAGTGCTCACAATCTTCATTGGCTAGTAATACAGAGTAAAGGTTAACAAAGATGAACACATCTAGTGTGTGTGTGTGTGTGTGTGTGTGTGTGTGTGCCTGGAATTTATGGTCTTTTAATCAGCACAATTAATATGAATTGTTAGCTGAGAAGTGGACCAGATTTCCAAAATGAATCTGGATATAATTATTAAATTTGGTAAAATGAGATTTTACCTGTATTTACCCAATGAAGTTAGACTGAAGGTTAGTGGGCAATAAATAAGTGTCTCTCATTTCTCTGTAATTGTTAAAATAATTTGACTCTACTGATTTTCTTGAAAATGTATCTTGAAATGTTAAAAAGGGAAGGGATGGTAATTTTATTGATTTCAGGTTTTAGAGCATAAATTTGACTGCTGCTTCTTTTTAAAAATTTTTATTTATATGTTTTTTGACCCTGGTCTCATTGATAGGCTTTTCCCGCTCTGGTAACATATCTCTAGTGCCATGTAAGATAAAAGTAAGTTGGTGCAGATGGCATAAAATGTTCTCAAATAGAAGAATTGTGTAACTAATTGGAATAAATGTCAGTTGGAAATTACTGTGTCTTATTGAAATACCTGAAAATAAACTCAAGAAGGATATTGCAAGTATCTTATTTTACTCTACAGTTAATTTTTACAAAACATTTTTGAGAGTTGCTCAAACTCAATGTAGAAATAAAATATTGCTGAGCCAACAAGTTGTTTGGAATATAATTTACTTAAGACATAATGGGAATATAAAATAACTAAATATTTTTATGTGAACATCTTGAAGTTTAATTTGGCATAACTGTTTCAATCTAAAACAATTGATTTAAAGAATTTGTTCCCATTTTAATGATGACTTTTAAAAATGGTATATTTTAATATACTACTTGATAGAAAGAAACACTTTATTTTAGAAAAAGCTTTCCTAAGCAATGCCAATATAACCAAACACTGATAATCAAAGATGATAGAAAGTATTTTCAGCCATTCTATAATCTTACATACCTATAAATGTGTTTGGACAGTCCCAGCTTACACTGTTAAATTTGTAAGACACCCAACTCCAGAGATGAAAGCAATATTGTGCCGAGGTATACAGCAGAGTGTCCGCTCATGTCAGTTTCATGACAATAGCATGAACTATGGTGAATGATGTGTAAGTTCTGATTGCCATGAAGGACTGAGTGATGCTGTTAA
This sequence comes from Cheracebus regulus, assembly GCA_963574635.1. Taxonomy (NCBI): domain Eukaryota; kingdom Metazoa; phylum Chordata; class Mammalia; order Primates; family Pitheciidae; genus Cheracebus; species Cheracebus regulus. The sequence continues at coordinate 81,533 of CAUYQU010102268.1, read as the reverse complement.
AATTAGAGCCACTCAAGCAATAAGCTTGTCTTCTGATCAACCCTAACTAATCAAGTGGAATTCTTTGCATAAAAATATAAATGTTGAAAAGGGTGTGGTCATATATACAAAATAAAAGACAATTTTGAACATTAAAATAGTACAACAGGGGAGAATAAGTAAATGTCTAGGGCTTAAATATTTATCTACAGTTGATGGTTTATGAATTACAGTTGATGGTTTATGAATTACTGGCATGAACAGATGGCCAAGCTTGCTCACATTTTTCTTCTAAATTTTTGAATATTGAATACATTTGATTATGGACTTTGAATGACACATTTGAAATGGTGTTTTCACACACACATGCACGTACACACATAAATAAACAAGTTTTGGCATATGAACAGTGAACTAAAATCCATTCCAAAGAAGTTATTTCATCAGGGCACCTTCTATGTTCAATGATTTTTTCTCATACCCGCTTCTTCTAAAAAGGATTATCCCCTAGGTCACACCAGCTTAGAATCACATAAGTGGTAATGAAGAACGTTAAATTTGATTTCCCTGGTTCTTGTCCCTCCTTCTTTTAGTGGGACCCTGATCAACTTTAAACCCTTTCCCATCTTTTTCTGGGTATCCCTGGGAATTATCTTAGTGGCTTTGGGCATTCCTTGGCAGTTGGTATTCTTCAGCAATTTGCAAAGCTTTTCAGAAGTACCCAGCCAACATTTCTGTGCCTGCATTTGAACTGCCTGCAGACAAACGTGATCCCCGCTGGGTCCTTTTACCTCCAGAGATGTGGGTGTTATTCAGTCACTCACAAGTGTCGGTGTGTGTCTGGAAGCCTTCAAAGAGCCAGGCTGCACTGAGTCTTGAGTCAGAGTATGGAGAACATCTCCCTCTTCTTGTCTGGTTGTGCTTTGCCTGATAAATAGTGCAGCCTCGTACTGTGAAATTTCAGTAAAAATATAGGTAGCCCGCATCAGCCCTGGTAGGAAGCAGATAGAGCCCTCAGTAGGTTTTGTGGGTGGTATGAGTAGGGTTAGAAGTAGAAGCAAGAGATGGCAGGAACCCAGGGACTGCACTAGCAGCTGAGGGGGGGGCAGACGCAGAGTTACTGCAGGCTGTGGCTATGAAAGAGAGGATGAGCAGGGTATAGGAGAGTGTAGCCACTGCCAAGTTGACGGCCAGAAAGGGAGGAAGCAAGTGGAGCAGCTACCCTGACTTCACTGCACTCCACTTTCTCCCTTTGACAGGCTAAAGTCTTCTCCATTGACCCCATTCAACCAGAACCCAGAGGGGAGGGCAGCTCCTGTGATAGAGAACAAAGCAGAGAAAGAAAGACATGAGGTCTGGAGGGCCAAATCAAGAGGATTTGCACATCTCTTCTCCCCTCTTCCCTCCTCCAACACACTAGGTGTGTGCCTTAGGAGCTATGTCCAAGTAGGAATTTGCAGAGCTGACGCCTCACTACAGTTGGGATGGTCCCTCCCTGCTGTGGAACAATGGCAGATAGTAGTTGTGGTCCTTGCCTTCCTTGAGTCCTTATCCAGAAGTTATTTGCAGCTATAAATAAATTTCTGCTGTGTTGACCCAGGTGGTTCACCAGATCTGTTCAGCTATGCCTTGTTAGTTGTGATTTGGGGGCAAATCTCAGTCTCATTGGCTTAATTCAATAAAAAGTTCTGTTCCCTCACATTCAAGTTCCATATGAGTCAAGGTCTTTCTCTGTCTTGTAGGTGTACCCTCTGGAACTTGGGGCCTCTAAGGTCACCAGGAGGGAGAGGATCACATAAGATGTTTTTTTATGCCCTGCCGTTGTGTGACTGACATCTGGTCACTTAAATCTGACTGACCACTTATGTAGTCAGGTTGCACCAACCTGACTGCAAGAAAAGGCGGGATGTTTCATGAACATTGACAGTCTCTGTTCTGTGCCTGAAACTCAGCGATGAATATAACATCTAGTGAGCCTGGCCTCCTTAACACATGCTAATTGAGTATTCAACCTCTCTGACTGTACATATCTATGAAGTCCTGTTGCCCTAGGAATTTCCACCTTACCCTGTGAAACTGGAATATTTTATATTACTCTTGATATGCTACTTTAATTATTACCACAACTCATTATTTGGACAAGCCATTGGGGAGATGCTTTTTTTCTGATAGAGCTAAGGTGATGTAAGCAGGTAGATTTATGTTGTTATTAAAAATTTATGACCCCTTAAAAATATTCCCCCAATTTGTAATGCTTTAATCAAGTTGTTAATTTGACTTCTTCTAAAATGTTAAAACCTAGTAAAGATAGATGCTAACAAAAGCAGAGCTTTTGAAAATATCATCCCTTAAACAATGAATTTTATTATGGTGAGTAGTTCATAGAGTGAAGTGATTTAATGTCAGTTCTCATTAGAATCTGAACCCTGTGTGTCCCATTGCATGAGAAACTTCAAAACATTTGAAATGCTGTACATAGGACCAAACACTGGAGAAATATATAGTATCTTTTAGCTTTTTTGCCCTAGGAAATTTAGGACCACTGTATACTCATAATTTTTCCTTATTATTATAAGCAATCAGTTCTTATTTATAAAATGTCTATGCAGGACATAAAGAAGTAGCTGTTATAGCAATGAGAAGTATTAAATAGGGGCTTTGCCTTAAGAACTTAAGCTTAATTCCAGATGTGAAGTATTATAACTTGGAATAAAGTACAAAATAATTCATGTATTAAAAATTAGTTTATCTGCCAACATTTTCTAATAAATTATTTTGCTGTTAATTAGTGGCATTTCTATGATACACTCTTGGCATGTTGCCTCATGGAATTGGGGAGCACCATGCTAATCAGAAAATGATTTCTCTTAATTCTCAATTCTCTTTCCTTTCTATGTCAGATGATCCCTGCCCCTTTCACTCACTATCCCAGCTTAGAACCATCTGTAGTTTGTATTGCAGTGATGGATTCTTTATCCCTTCATTAACAGTGACTGCTTGGCTGTGCTAGGTTACAGAACTGAATTGTGGGCAGTAACTGTTGGCCAGAGTGATGTTGTTTGAGAAACCCGATCTGACGAATCTAACAGTTAAGGATTTCATCTGAATCCCTTATGGTGAACACTTACTCGAATTAGTCTCTTAAAACTTGCAAGCAAGAAGTGATGTTCACAAATCAGAATGAGGAAATTCTCATTACACTGAGTTAGTATCTACATATTTCAAGTGGAACACATCTTTGCTTTGTCTTTCTTATGGATTAAAGTAAAAGTGCAGGTTGCTTTGCAGACCTATTGGTGTTTATCAAGTTAACCCATAAGGGATTTATATGAAATTTCCTCTGCCTTTCTTATGTAGCATTTATTTCCTTCATAGAGCAAATGTAGTTGGATCTCCTCATAATTGGGCCACTTATTCTTGGTTTCTTGACATGGGCCCTTTGATATTGTAATATAGCAGTGGTCAGTATGAACATTATATATATATGCGCACCATGTATATGTGTGTGTGTGTGTGTGTGTGTGTGTGTGTGTGTGTGTGTGTGTGTATACCAGGATGCACCAGCTAAGAGGTGGCTGTGGAGGAGCTAGTCCTAAGGTCTCTGTTGCCTTTAGAAGCTCCAAGTCCATTCCCGGGAACTAGGCTTGAGACTGGATTCCTCATGGTAGCCCCAAGCATTATTGGGAAGTTAATTCTATGCTTTAAAACCCACATGATAGGGGGCCATTTTGGGGACTCTTTATAGCACAGAGAGCTCCAGGATAAGGATGATAATAGAATGTGTTGAACAGGAACTGTGAGATAATCCCAGTTCTGGATAATGACATGTATTATACTCAAGTCATACCACAGCAGCTTTACCAATGTTTAATATACAGATTGGCTTTGGGGCCCAGTATTCAGTTCAAACATCAATAAGCTGGTTTGATGGTTGATGGCCATCAATAAGCTGTCAGCAGTATCACCCTCATGTGTTACATTTCAGCCCAGCATGACATATCACAGTTATCCGGGAGCTATTGAGTTGGAATTGCAAATTACAATATATGGCTTAAACTCCACTTTGCCATCACCCAACTGCCAAGAGTCCGAAAAATATTCTTGCAAAGAAACCTCAGATTGAAGGCAATTATAATAATGCAATCAAACAACAGGAACTTGGCCAAGTCGACATTTCTGACATTAGTGCAGCCATGTTTCTAGAGAAAAGAATGACAGTCTAATCAGATCTGACAGAATGTCAGCCAAAAATTTAGAAATGATTAAGAGGCTATTAGAAGTATGGATTTAAATATTCCAGTGTTAATTATGAATCTTGCCGCTAAGCATGTTGTATTCAAAATATACACTAATGATACAAACTCAGATTTTATCTGGGGTGTTTGTTTGTTTGTTTTTGAGATGGAGTTTTGCTCTTGTTGCCTAGGCTGGAGTTCAGTGGTGCGATATTGGCCCACCGCAAACTCCACCTCCTGGGTTGAAGCGATTCTTCTGCCTCAGCCTCCCGAGTAGCTGGGATTACAGGCATGCACCACCATACCTGACTAATTTTGTATTTTCTCCTTGTTGATCAGGCTGGTCTCTAACTCTCAACCTCACGTGATCCACCTGCCTTGGCCTCCCAAAGTGCTGGGACTACAGGTGTGAGCCACCACTCCTGGCCTATCTTGAGATATTAATTGTCCTAAATTTGTTGACTGAATGTCTTAAGAATTTTGGCTACCTTGAAGATTAATTTGATGATGGAACTGAGGTTAAACAGGCTAAGAACACCCCCCCCACACACACAAATACTAAACTTTCTGTAGGCATCACTGACGTGAATGAGAGTAAAGTTCCTTGAGAGAGCATCTTTTACCCTTGTCTGTGGAGGAACTTGCCTCCAGTTTTGACTCAGTTTCTAGAAAACATACTATTGTATTCTTTGCAAATCTATTAAGCAGCCCCTTTCACAGACGCATGTAGGACTTCATTGGTAGGTGTTTGCATCTTGACTGATGGTTCTGTCTTCTCCTGGGGTGATGAAGAAAGGCCAATTTTGCCTGGATTCCTGGGTCTTTTGAGTTCAGGTTGAACTAAGCTCCCTGAAATCCCCTCCCTCATATAGTCTAAGAAGTGATACACTTGAACCGTTGTCTAGAGCTGTGTGAACGTTTCTTCCTTTTCTGTAACAGAAATCAATTCCAAAAACTTCTCCATCAATCCCAGTCATCCAGTCCTGCCTTGTCCTTCTTTCTAATAGTCCTCCTGTGCGCCACTTTACATAGGTACTGCTTGTCATTCAGAACCTTCAGGCTCTAGGTAGCAGTTCCTCATTTTCTTCTTCATCTTTTTTTTCCTTACAAGTTCTCAAGAATTCTCCATTGTTCCCAGGCCACGCTCCTTCCCACCCTGGTTATTCCATGCTCAGAAACTCTTAAAATGAGCTCCCCAAGCCCGTAACATCACTCTTTTTGTCTCCAGAGTCCAAACGTTAACCTGTTTCGAAGATTTCAGCTCGATAACTTTGTAGACATATAAAACCTGCTATGTTGCAATTTCTGTTTATTTTGGTGGAGGGGACTGTGCTGGACTTTTCCCTCTCAGTCCTGATTTAAATGTTCTATCCCATTGACCCATACATAGCTGTGCATTTTTCATGTCACGTATTGACTTGTAAAAGGTGGGTCTCTATCCCTATTAATTAAAAAAGCCTGTGACTTATATTTAATATTAGCAGGGCAGCACACCTTAAAAATAGTCTCTTATAAATCCATCTTTCCTTCTGCAAATTCTACTAAACACTGACTTGATGAGGACAATAGGGGCTGTTGCAGCAGGTAACTAGGAGGCAGTATATGAATACATGGCTCTGGCCTGATATCTTGTCGTAGGAATGAGCCCACACAGTTTAATAATACAGTTCACTGCAACACCACCATGCAACCAAATCAAGCTATAATATGAAACCCTAGGAGTTCAGTGACAAGGTCACACAGGATTATCCCAAAGCCATGTATGGTGTGTTAGTTTGTGTGGGCCACTGTAACAAAGTAAACTGAGCAGCTTGAACAACAGAAATTTATTGTTTCACACTTGTAGAGGCGGGAAATCAGAGATCAAGGTGTCAGCAAGATTGCTTCCTTCTGAGAGCTGTGCAGGTCTGCCCAGGACTTGTCTCCTTGGTTTGCAGAGGACAGTCCTCCTGGGTTTTCGTGAGGTCTTCCCTACAGAGAAGGGGAAGACCTGTATCCTAATCTCCTTTTTTTATGAAGAGGTCAGTCATTTGAGGTTAGGACCCACCTGGATGACCTCATTTCACCCTAATCACTTTTGCAGAGACGCTATTTTCAAATGCAGCCACATTCTAAAGTACTGGGCTTAGGATTTCAACATATAAATATCTGAGAGGTCGCAGTTCAGCCCATGACATACTGTATGTGGGAAATAAATTGAACAGACAAGAAGCAAAAGCATTCAGAAGACGGAATGGCTTGCGTTGGAGGAGTTGACTTTGAAGAATAAGTAGGTTTCTGGAGGGACAAGGGCCAGCTCATGAGGAAATCCCATTGCGTTTACAGCCTCACAGCATCAACACTGAAAGAAAGACTTGTCTGAGCAACACATGCGAAACTAACATGTTATAAACCAGCCTTTCTGGCTTAGCACAGTGTGGCTTCTGGAGAGGTATTTCTTAAAGGAACATGGACACGAGTGTAAGGTCTGATGGTTTTTAAACATCTCCGTGGCCCTTTCCTTTGAGGCTGTGTCTTCTACTCTGAGATGAGGCCAGCAAACCTTCATCCCACCTGACTTTTCACCTTGCTGCCAAGGAGATTTAATGTGAAACAAGGAGGGAGTGGGTGGCAAGGCTGAGGGCCACTGCAGCACGGGTGGTGTTGGAGCAGGAGGCCAGAGATGAAGAAGGGGAAACCGCAGGACTTCACAGGGGACCCAGACGGTGTGCAGCAAAAATGTTATGGGACTCATTTTGAGATAGAAAGGCAAGGTGGTTGTTGGGCACAGGGACAAGAAGGCCATATTGTGAATTGTTCACATTTGTTGAATTCTTCTTGTCCTAAAAATACAAATAGTACTTATCTCTGCTTGGCTTTTAAGATAGTAAACACAAAGACCACACACGTGATGAGCACTGCCCTTCCAGGTTGCTGACCAAAGGAGGATCCTGGAACTTGGACAGCAGGTGCCACGGCAAGCCTGGCTTTCCTAATGAAGACTGTGGAGAAGCATCTCAGTTCTCTCCTTGGAGGAACTTCTTTTTCTCCCTGGACTCAGGCCTGGTGCATGCTTATACGTGTGTGTGCTTTCCCAGGGAAAGCGTGATTCTTAGGGACCGAGGCTCAGGAATTTCCTGCCGCCAAAGTTCTGAATAAGGCATTGAGTGATTGGTGTGGGTGATTGATATAAAGTAATGTACAGTGGGTGAGAAAGGGTAGCGGTGTCAGAGACAAATTGCCTATGTATAAATCCAACCCTACTGCTTTTTAGCCATGTGCCTTTGGACAGAGTACCTAAATTCTCTGTCTTCTAGTTTCTAGGAGGATAAAAAGAGTACCAGTGAGTACTCAAATGAGCATAATAATAGTACCAATGAGTTGAAGTCTGTATTATGCATAGACTAGTACCTGGCAGAGTGCAGTTGCTCAAAAGTGTTAGCATTGTTATCATGGACAGCTGTGATAGTGTTGCTACAATAATATTCATGGTAGGATTGATGGAGTGGTGAAGATAAAGTCCGCCTGCTTCAGGAGAGGTAAGCTTATTTTATTGAGCATAAACATACTAGCTTCGCTTTTTGGATCTATGAATGGAGACTGTTCACTGGGCCGTTGCAGCACAGTTAGCTGCCATTGAGAACAGCAACACTGCTAGTGTGACACTTGCACCTTGGACCCTCTATAATTAGAAGAACTTGAATTTATTCAGGTATCCACTCAGATGTCACCTCTTCAGTGATACCATCTGTAACCAACAATCTAGAGTAGGCTCCTGCTTCCTACTACCTTGTTAATTCACCTTAAAGTGAATACCTTATTTTAAATCTCTCTATAGTAGTTATTACCATTTTATATTTTCTGATTTGTTTCATTCATTTATTTACTTGTTCATGTAACCAATACATATTGTGTTCCTACCATGTGCCAACCACTGTGTTAGTTATTAGAGACATAGGGATGAATAAAATGAGAGAAAGTCCTGGCTCTCATGAGACTTGCAGTCTAATGAGCAAGGCATATTAGAAATGAATAAATAAATAGTAAATATAGCATGACAGATGGTGATAAACCTCAGGCAAAACAAAACAAAACAAAACCAAAAAACAAAGGAGTGCTTGGCTGGAGTGGGGTTTGCACTCCTACATAATGAATGTATTGAGGGAAGACCTCAGTGATGGATCCTAATTGGGCAGGAATCTACATGTGGCCGTCTGTGTGAAGGATGCTGTCAAGTATCAGGAGGAGCAAGCACAAAGGCCACAAAGCGCAAAGTATACTTGTCGTATTTTTATTAATAGTAAGGAAGTCCATGTGGGGGGAACAAAGTGGATTAAGAAGGATGTATCAGTTAGCTTTTGCCACATAACAAACCACTCCAAACTTGTTTTAGAACAACCACCATTTATTTAGCTCACTAACACCTTTTAGCAAGTTGACTGGGCTCAGCTGGGCAATTCTTCTTCTGATCTTGACCAGGCTCATGTGTATCTCTAGCAGCTGTCAGGGCACTGAGTGCTGATTGATCTTTGAGATCTCAAGTGGGATTGGCTTATCTCTGGTCCACACTGGTCTCTCATCCTCCAACAGGTTATTTCATGCTTGTTACCATGGCAGGTGACTTTTCCCACGTTATGTTGGTCAAAGCCAGTCTCACAGCCAACCCTAGATTCAAGGGGGTGGGGAAATAGACTCCAGCTCTTGATGGGAGGAGCTTCCTCTCATGTGGCCATGTTTGCAGTCTACCCCAGGGAAAGTGACAATATATGAATACAGAGAGTAGTGGAGCCTTTGTAAGGTATGAATATAAGTTTACATTTTGTTCGGAATGTCCATTGTAAATATAAGTTGGAAAGCCATCTGAGCGTTTGAAGCAGAGCTTTAGCAGGAAATGACTTAATAATTGAAAAGCAACTCTCTCGTTGCTCTGTGGAGAAGAGAACTCTAGAGGGGTCAAGTGGAAGTTGAACGACTAGGTAGAGGGGACTATGGTAGCAATTTAAGTGAGACTTGTACTGGGGAAGTAGCCTTGAAGGTGGTGAGAAGTTAACATTTTCCAGGCATGCATTGACCGCCCTTTTTTGTTGAGCCATTCCTTCAGTCATCTTGAGTGGAAGTTCATTATGGGCAAGGATTGTTTTATTATGCAATGTTTTCAGCACTTAGAGCCATGGCTGGCACCTGGTAGATATTCAATACATATTTGTAAAAGAAGGAGCAAATGAATCTGTGAAGCTTTACATTTCCAAGGTGAACTTGCAGAAACCGGATAGAGCCCCATTCTCAGAAACTCCTTAGTAGACTCCTCTAGCTCCAGCCTGTTCTTGGCCTGCTGCACAGATGCAGGTCTTCACTCCTTGTCCTTGGATGTCTGCTGGGATGGGAGTGTCCTTGAGCTAAGCACTTAGCGGCATATGTACAGCCATAAAGCCTAGGGGAATTCGTTTGTGAAGGGTTATTTAGTAATGCATTTTAAGCGCATTCATTTTACTTCCTTGCATTCTGCATTGTTTATTTGAATCTGTGGATTGAGTTGTTATCGCTATAAATAGAAATAAAATACAGAGCCTTGGGGGGGTTTATGCCATAGAGGAATAATTGGTAGAATAAACTCAGAATTTGAGGGCTCTTAAATGGTATTGTCAGCAAATCAGTAAACATAAATGTTTTGTTGGCTGATCGGACCTCAGCATCCCAAAACATATAGTGTTCATGAATAGGCATTCTTTAACATTTTAAAACCCTCAAGGCTTCCAATTACCATGGCTCTGAAGATTTGGAAAGAAATAAAATAATTGTTTTTCTTACTGAAAGATCCCTTATGGAGCATGTCAGGGCTATGGTCCCTGGTTGATGTCTCGCCCTTAGAGGCATCTGGAGGTATCAGATGAGGAACCAGAGAGGAAATGCCAGCCTCCTCAGGGTACATTCTTCTATTCCTGCTACAGAGCTCAGCCCTGCTGAAAGCTCAGAGCTTTTGTTCCTCAGTTGTTTCTTCCCTTCGTTGACTTTTTTTTTAAATCAAGGCGGAGTCTCACTCTTGCCCAGGCTGCAGTGCAGTGGCACCTCCCGGGTTCAAGTGATTCTCCTGCCCCAGCCTTCCGAGTAGCTGAGATTACAGGCACAAGCCACCATTAATTTTTGTTGTTTTAGTGGAGATGGGGTTTCACCATGTTGGCCAGGCTGGTCTCAAACTGCTAACCTCAAGTGATCCACCCACCTCGGCCTCCCAGGGTGCGGGGATGATAGGTATGAGCCACTGCACCCAGCCACTCTTCCTTGACTCTTAAGTGTCTCTCTATTGTATTATCTCCAAGAGTCATTATATAGAGTTATGTAGCCTCTCACCCCTCATTCAAAGAAATAGAGTAGAAAAAGCAAGAACCAAATAGAGAAACCTTTCCTTGACCCAGCCACTGCTGTAGTCTCCTTTCCCAGCCACTCTCCTTCAGAGTGTTATACACACTTCACTCTTTCCACCTCCTCCAGCTACTCCAAGCCGACTTATTACTCCAGTGCTTTCTCAAAACTGCCCTTGCTGAAGCCAGTCATGACCTGGGAGAGGGCTCCTAAGACGCCTCTGACTATGGTACGTGGCGTCCTCCTTTGCACTTGCTTTCCTGATTCCTCTCTCTTGGGTTCCCTTTATCTCACCGATGGCTTAGTGTAGTTTAGATTTCTGAAATCCTGATCCCTCCTCTATCAATCTGGCAATGATTTAATGCTCATAAATCCCACTCCCTACTTGACATTGTCTCTTGCTTGTTTAATGAGAATTTCAAACTGAGTATGTCCATAACAGAATTCTTTGTCTTTTTCTCGAAACCTCCTCATTCTCTGATGTCCTAGTCTCAATGCATAGCACCCCTGTTCACTTGCCTTTGCAAGCCTCTGTCTGGTTCAAGTCGCCCCACCCCTTATTGGGACCAGTTGAATGACCTTCTAAATGGATTCTCTACTTCTCTCTTGCTCACATCCAGCCTTCACTCAGCAGTGAAGGAGACATCACTTCTTGCCTTAAAACCCATTAGTGGTTGGTTCCCCGATTACTTGGAAGAAAACCTCAAAGCCCTTTGGAAAGACTCACAGGTTCTTTCTGACTCAGCCACGCTTACTGTTTCGAGCTCCTTTCTTGTAGCTCATCCTTTCCCCCCACGCATCCCATTTATGGTTCTGCGTGTTCCTCAGTGTTGCCAAAGATGCTTGTTGTTCTTCCGTTTGCCAGGCACACCTGTCCCCTGTTCTTCTTCAGGTGAATTCTTATCCGTCTTTTAGCTGTCATGATAAAATGCCTTTTGATCAAAGAAGCCTTTCTCAACTCCCAAACCTAGATGAGTTCCTCTTTTTTTCCTCTTTTAGAGCAGCCTGTGCTTTCTCATAGAACTTGTCATGATGTGTTTTCTTCTGTATCAAAGAAAATCAGTGTGAAAAATTTCCAGAGCAATCCTGGTGCTTAGCTAGTCCCCCTCCTCCATGTGTGAACTTCGGTTGTTCTTCTCAGACAGAGCTACTGCAAAACTCTCACTCTTGCTCTTCTTACTACTTGGTAAACCTCCTGCTGCAGTTACTGCTGCAGTATTGGTGTATTTGTCCTTCTCAGTACGTCTCTAACTTGTCACTATGCTGTGATGTAGATTAGCGTGCGTACTCACTCTTTGCCACGTGTGATCTAACATCTGCATCTTCCAAGTACCACATGAGCAGGAACTTGCCTGTCTTTTCAGCAGTGTCTGAGCAGCATCAAGAACAAAGTGAACACGAGGTTACTGTAGGATGAGCAAGTACATTTTATTTTGTAGGTGATTTTGAATTACAATTGAATTGTTTTTTGCCTTTTTTTGAGATTGGGTCTTGCTCTGTTGCCCAGGCTGGTCTCAAACTCCTGGGCTCAAGCCATCCTCCTACCTTGGCCTCCTGGGTAGCTAGGATTACAGATGTGTGCCACCACACCCAGCTGACAGTTGAGTTTAAAGAAAGCAGTCACCAACTTCTGTTGGGCCTGTTGCCTTCATGTGGGGCCTTCCTGTAGGCTCAAGAACGGATGTTACTTTGCAAATCATTACCTATGTGTATGCTGTTTTTTTTCCAGAGGTGTAAATGAGAGTTAGTTCAGGAGTGCAAAGAAGGAAGCTGGTCCTTAAACATGTCTACCCGAATGAATCAATCTAAGAACAGTTTGCACCGTTTTATCAGATGGCTTTAAAAGATTAGTGGAAACATACTGAATGGATAGATAAGAATGAATAATTCACAGCATCCGGAATGAACCATATTATATAGCACAGCCAATTCAGTCATATTTTATTTATCTCTGTATCAAAGAAAATCTTTGTGAAAAATTTACAGAGCAATCTTGGTGCTTAGCTAGTCCCCCGCTCCGTGTGTTAAGTTAGGTGGTTCTTCTCAGACAGAGCTACTGCGAAACTCATCCGTTGTCTTGCCCTTCCTACTAATCGGTAAAACTGCTGCAGTTACTACTGTAGTATTAGTGTATTTGTCCTTCTCTGTATGTTTATAGCTTGTCAAATAATTGCTCTAAAATTATAATCTCCAGCATGATTTATGTTAGTGTTAAGTTCCCTCCCATTATCTCTGTCCTTCTGAAATGTCTCATCTGGGCAGCGTTCACTCTTCTCTTTGAGTTTTTATTCCCTGTACTTGAAATGAGTCTTAGCACCTCCCACTCTCTGACCATACATGGGATGGAGGGACTGTTTCAGAGAAATCAATTTCTATTATAAAGGTGCTGTTCATGCATTTTCCCCAAATCCCATTTCTTAAACACTCATTTGTAGGTTGAGATATTTTTGTGCAGCTGTTCATCATCAGCTGTTCATCATGATGTATCTTTGCATTCTTTCCAAATCTCTCAAAATGTAGTACCATCATTTGGTAGACCGATAGCAGATTTTACTTTTTTTTTCTTTCAATCCCAGTAGCCTTATATTAGTTTCTCTAAAGTCACTATGGGATCTTTTCATTTTGTCAATGTAGACTGAGTGAAACCAATAGCACAGCATTTCTTTTTTTAGAAGTTTGTATGGTAGCAGAAACTATTTTCTAAATCACTTGTAAAACAGTTCTCTGCAATTGGCGGGGTGGCAGTAATACGAAACTAAGCTATTTGAGATACTCAGTTTTTTGATAAAGTTGTAGGCATGAAAAACTGTGCAATCTCAACTCCTTGTTAGGTAGAGCATGGGATTGGAGGTAGTCTAGTGGATGCCGTCTATTTCCTGGGGAGGGAAAATCCCTCAGGCCCTGGCACTGAAGTGTGGTCAATTTGATTTCACAGAAATTGATTCAACTTTATGGCTGTACAGAGTTAGACAGAAAGTGTGATTGAAATGCTTCATATGAAGATACTATTAATAAGTTCAAGAATACTATTCATTGACCTGGTGATTTGATAAACAAAAAGAGCATGATTTCCTTTGTCGTCTGCCATTTGTCTTCTAGTAGTCATAAATAAGTACATTCATGTTCCAAAGGCTAGAATCATGCCACTAAATGTTTGCCATCTCATGGCTGATGATTCTCTGCCTCACAGAATGCCTACCAACCGCAAAGTCACTTTCACTGAAACTTTCCCAGAGAAAGACGTGAATGTAAAAAAGTAAACAAACTCCAAATTTCAGTTTAACTGTTGCAAAATTTTTGTGCGTCTTTTTATTCCTTCCCTCTTACTCAGTGTATTAAAAATACTAGATACTTGCTACCACAGAGGCTTCTTGAATATGCGACTCTAAAATAAAACTTCTCCTTGCGCCCTATTGCTTTTATCCTGTCTTCCACCTTCCAGGGCTCTTGACTGAGGTTTATTGATGAGTTCATTCTTTTCTCATTAACTGATGAGGCTGTGATATCAGGCTCACTTGACAGTCGTCCTCAGTTGAGAAGGAAGCCAGCGCCCCAAATATGAGATTCACGGACGCACAGAAGTGCTGCTAAGTGCCTATCTGGGGCAAGGGCTATGAAGGAAATTGATGAATGAAGAGCTGAGAGGGCACTTATTACAAAATAATGGTTTAAATTAGACTCACAAATTTTGTCTTAACGTAAATTGGCTTGATACTTCATTTTAAGTTATTCTTCTTGCAAAATGCCCTTTACAAAGTCCCTCGGCTTCCATTAAAAATGGTACTGTAGTCAAGATTCATGATTTAATTCCTGAGCCTCACTGAAGGCAAAACATTTTTTTCACTGCAAAAAAATGAAATAATCATAGCAGCCTTCCACACGATGTGCAGTTAAATGCTATAAGTAGATACCAACAAGTAGAAGAGCTTAGGTAAATGGTTTTTGATTCTACTTTACAAGTTTTTAATTCTTAGACAACTATCCAAATAAAGTAAATTTAATCAGTGGAAAAATACAAGAAACCACATTGCATTTCATTCTGTATTAATAGTTATGGTGGCCATTTCTTCTTGATTATAAAGGTAAAACTGCTGGCCAGGCATGATGGCTCGTGTCTGTAATTGCAGCACTTTGGGAAGCCAAGGTGAGAGGATCGTTTGAGCTCAGGAATTCGAGACCAGCCTGGGCAACATAGTGAGACCTCCTCTCTTAAAAAAAAAATAAAGCTTCAAAGAATATCAACCCTTATTACACACAGGCAATGGATCCTCCGATCCTACTGTTTGGGCGATAGAGTGATTCTAGACAAAAAGGGAAGATTACCGCTGTACTAGGGAAATGCTGCTTTCTGGGAGACAAACAAGCTGGAAGTAAGAAAAAAACAAAACAAAAACATTTACAATATGCTGCTATTTGCCTGCAAACATAATCACTGCAAAAATGAAACAGAAAAATTCCAGATTTTAGACTCCTGTATATTTTCTTTAGTTGTGTAATCTTAGTTTTCATTTTAAAGCCCAGGTTTCTGTTACTTTAAATTGTAACATAAACTAGCTCTGTGAAAAGTTAAGGTCATTGCCTTCTTTTGAAAATAAAAATACTCTCAATATAAAATATTATAATTAAGGAGGAGGATGTATTAACAGTTTCCCAAAGATATCCTGGTGTTGACAGTAGCCAAGAAACATAATCAACCTAAGTGTCTGTAAACAGACAAAGAGATAAAGAAAATGTGGAGTGTTATTCAGCCATGAAAAACAATGAAATCCTATCATCTGCAGCAACATAGAAGGAACTGAAGGTTATTATGTTAAGTGAAATAAGCCAGGCACAGAAAGACAGATGTCACATTTTCACACACATGCCTTAGCTAAAAAAAAAAGTTGATCTTGTGGAGGTAGAGAGTGGAATGATAGATACCAGAGGTTCAGAAATGTAGGGAGGGGGATGAAAAGAAGTGAGTTTCCTCCCAAAGAGATAGGTGTGGGTACAAACATACAGTTAGATAGAAAGAATGAGATCTAGTGTTTAATAGCCCAGTAGGGAGACTGCAGTTAACAACAATATCTTATGTATTTCAAAATAGAGAGAAGATTTGAAATGTTCCCAGAACAAAGAAGTGATTAATGTTGGAGGTAATGGATATCGTAAATACCATGATTTCTTAACTACACATTGTATGCATGTATCAAAATATATACCCCATATATATCCATAAATATTACCTTTCAATAAAAATACTGTATTACATTTTTTTAAAAAAGGAACTATAGTGTTGAGATTATAAGAAGTGTCATTCTTCAATTATGCTCCTTTAATAGCTTTATTCAAATATTACCTTGATGCAAAAGTAATTGTGGTTTTTGCCATATATGTATGTTTCATTCAGGGAAGGTAGCCTTTGATCTAACAAGACTGTGTAAAATCCTAATTTATTAAGTCAAGCAATAATAACATTGAGTCTCTTCAGTATGTTCAGGAGTATTCTACCAAAATTTGGTAATACTTTTCATATGATCACTGGTCAACATTAATTATGGTTGTTACTGAACACTATTGAAATAGTAAACAAATCTTAGATGTAGATTGCCTCTTTTAGAACGGAAATATCCTCTACCCTCCAATGCCAAAAAAAAAAAATCATAAGATACATTGAATATTGTCAATCCAGTATATACAGAGCTTTGATTAGTAAATATCATGGTATTTACTAATGATTTTGAGAAAAAATAGTAGATCTGCTGGAGCCAAGTTTATTGTGACTATATCATGCATTTCTTACTCTTCAGTTTACTAGTGGTGTTGGCCATGTATTAGTAATTTCCTATCATCAGTACCATAAAATTCATGCTTTCTGGTTGTGTATTAGTCCATTTTCACACTACTGATAAACATATACCTAAAACTGGGTAATTTATAAAGAAAAATAGGTTTCATAGGCTTGCAGTTCCATGTGGCTGGGGAGGCAAGAGACAGAATGAGAACTAAGCAAAAGGAGTTTCCCCTTATAAAACCATGAGATCCCATGAGACTTAGTCAATACCACGAGAACAGTATGGGGGAAACCACCTCCATGACTCAATTGTCTTCCACCAGGTCCCTCCCACAACACGTGAGGATCATGGGAACTATAATTCAAGATGAGATTTGGGTGAGGACACAGCTAAATCAGATCATTCCACCCATGGCCCCTCCCAAAATCTCATGTTCTCACATTTCAAAACCAATCATGCCTTCCCAACAGTCCCCCAAAGTTTTCACTCATTTCAGAATTAACTCAGAAGTCCACAGTTCAAAGTCTCATCTGAGACAAGGCAAATCCATTCCTCCTATGAGTCTGTGAAATCAAAAGCAAGTTAGTTATTTCCTTGATACAATGGGGGTACAGGCATTGGGTAAATACAGCCATTCCAAATGGGAGAAATTGGCCCAAACAAAGGGGCTGCAGGCCCCATGCAAGTCCAAAATCCAGCAGGGCAGTCAAATCTTGAAGCTCTGAAATGATCTCCTTTGACTTCATGTCACATATCCAGGTCACGCTGATGCAGGAGGTGGGCCCCCATGCCCTTGGTCGGCTCTGTCCCTGTGGCTTTGCAGTGTGTAGCCCCACTCTTGGCTGCTTTCATGGACTGGTGTTGAGTGTCTGTAGCTTTTTCAGGTGCATATGCAAGCTGTCAGTAGATCTACCATTCTGGGGTCTGGAGGATGTTGGCCCTCTTCTCACAGCTCCACTAGACAGTGCCCCAGTGGGGACTACATGTGGGGGTTCATACCACATATTTCCCTTCTGCACAGCCCTCGAAGAGGTTTTCCATGAGGGCCCTGCCCCTGCAGCAAATATCTGCCTGAACATCCAGGCATTTCCATTCATCTTCTAAAGTCTAGGTGGAGGTTCCTAAACCTCAATTCTTGACATCTGTGTACCTGCAGACTCAACACCATGTGGAAGTGACCAAAGCTTGGGGGCTTGCACACTCTGAAGCCACAGCCCAAGCTGAACCTTGGCTTCTTTTAGCCATGGCTAGAGTAGCTGGGACACAGGGCACCAAGTCTTTAAACTGCACACAGCATGGGTGCCCTGGGCCTGGCCTAGGAAACCATTTTTTCCTCCTAGGCCTCTGGGCCTATGATGGGAGGTGCTGCTGCAATGGTCTCTGACATGCCCTGGAGACATTTTCCCCATTGTCTTTCTGATTAACATTTGGCTCCTCATTACTTATGCAACTTTCTGCAGCTGGCTTGAATTTCTCTTCAGAAAATGGGTTTTTCTTTTCAATTGCATTATCAGGCTGCAAATTTTCTGAACTTTTATGCCTTGTTTCCCTTTTAAAACTGAATGCTTTTAACAGCACCCAAGTCAGCTCTTGAATGCTTTGCTGCTTAGAAATTTCTTCTTCCAGATACTCTAAATCATCTCCTTCAAGTTCACAGTTTCATATATCTCTAAGGCAACAGCAAAATACCATCAGTCTCTTTGCTAAAACATAACAAGTGTCACCCTTACCCCAGTCCCCAACAAGTTCCTTATCTCCATCTGAGGCTGCCTCAGCCTGGATTTCATTGTCTCTATCATTATCAGCATTTTGGTCAAAGCCCTTCAACAAGTCTCTAGGAAGTTCCAAACTTTCCAACATTTTCTTGTCTTCTTCTGATCCCTCCAAACTGTTCCAGCCTCTGCCTGTTACCCAGTTCCAAAGTCCCTTCCACATTTTCAGGTATCTTTACAGCAGTGCCCCACTCTAACAGTACCAATTTACTGTATTAGTCTGTTTTCATGCTGCTGATAAAGATATGCCCAATACTGGGTAATGTATAAAGAAAAAGAGGTTTAATGGACTCACAGTTCCATGTGGCCGGGGAGGCCTCACAATCATGGCAGAAGGTGAAAGGCAGGTCTTACATTGGTAGCAGGCAAGAGACAGAATAAGAACCAATTGAAAGGAGTTTCCCCTTATACAACTATCGGATCTCATGAAACTTATTAATTACCACAAGAACAGTACTGGGGAAACCACCCCTACGATTCAGTTATCTCTTACCAATCCCTCCCACAACATGTGGGATAATGGTAGCTACAATTCAAAATGAGATTTGGGTGGGGAAACAGCCAAATCAAGTCAGGTTGTATCATTTTTTAATTTGGTAGTTTTTGATATGATACAATTATCTTGTTAGACTTGGAGAAAGACAGTAAACTATTACTTCATAGAGATATAAAGCCATACTACTGTCTGAATCTGCTATTGATAATGATAAAGACCTATAATTTTTATTATGTTGGCCATTAGCTGTGTGATCTTGGGTAAATCATGTTATCTTTGTCCTCAGTTTCTTAAAATAAGAGTTTGATCCAGATTATTTCTTAAAAAAAAAAACAAAAAACTTAAAGGAAACTTGTAATATCCTCTAGTTCAAATAAATATTCATTTTATATGATTTCATTGTGTTGCATTGTGATTGTGCCCTTCACATATGAAGATGCTGCTCTTTGCCTGTGACTAGCAGCCTGTAAGTCAGCAGTGCAAAAACTCAAAAGTAGGTGGGCTGGTCAGTCTCCAGCATTGTACCTGGTCTCCTTTTTATAATGTATTTGTGCAAAACAATTTTATGTATATAGATACTGCATGATGTCTCAGTGCCCTAGCCCAAAACTCTTTGCATTATGATTTTTGTACTTTAAAGGGGACCTTTACAATTGTATATATTATACAGTTTTCTAAATTAATTTTTTTAAATATGAATATAATTTGTCCAGTTTTCTAGAGAACCAAGAGAAAAACATATTCCTTAAATGAGATTTCACTTATATGTTATGCTAATGGGCCTGGAGAAAATATGGCAGGTACAGTATTGCCCGTTTGATAAAACATCACTGAGATTTTTTCTATGAGAGCACAGTGGCTGAATTTCTGTGAAGTTGGCCCTCTTAACAATTAATAACTAGAATCCATTCTTTGAGCACATATGTTCCAGAGATGGTGCTGAGTGTGTTAATGAAAATTACCTCCTGTAATGCTGAGTTAGAAAAGCTGGTGCTGTTTCTCCTCTATACTCACGACACTTCACTTCTGGCACCAGGCATGTGGGGAATTTTCCACAAGCAAGTCTTTAATTCCGTATGCACACCTCAATTCTGACACAGCTGACCTGGAGATTCTACAGGTTGAGGGCTGAGTCCCACAAGACTGCCCCCACTTCAGACACCAGCCCCAAGTCCATGTTGTCACCTCAGCTTCTGATGACCGGCCTTAAGTTGTGGATTTTCATGCCTCCCCCAACCTGACTTGGGTCCAGGCATTTGCTAGAATGGTTCACGGAACTCAGAGAAATGCTTTACTTACATATTCCCATTTGTCATACAGGATACAACTCAGGAACAGCCAAATGGAAGACAGACATAAGGCGAGGCATGTGAGGAGCACACAGAGCTTGCGTGTCCTCTCTGGGCACCATCCTTCGGGCAGCTCCATGTGTTCACTCACCCAGAAGTTCAACAAACTCTGTCCTTTTCGGGCTTTATGGAGGTCTGATTACATAGGCATGACTGATTACATCATTGGTCACTGGTGACTGACTCAACCTTCAGCTCCTCTTCTCTCCATGGAGTTCAGGAAGCGGGACTAAAAGCATTAGCCCTCTAATCATGAGGTTGGTTCCCCAGGTAACCAGCCCCCATCCTGAGGCCATCCAGGAGTCCCAAGTCACCAGTCATCTTATTAGAATCCAAGGGTTCTAAGAGCTGTGTTCTAGGACATGGGGCAAAGACCAAATATGTGTGTGTCTGTGTGTGTGTATTTCTTATGTCACAGATGCTCCAAACAAGTCTTAATCCCTGAAGCAGGTATTATTACCCCTATTTTGCAGATAAGGAAACTGGGGATCTGAAGGTCAAGGGAATTTCCAAAGTTATATAGGAAATGGCAGTTAAGACGCTCATCGAGGTTTGACCATTTCAAGGTTATGACCTTGACCATCATCACCAGTGGGTGGGGAACATAGGCAGAGTCATGCATGTACCTCACAAATGCTGTCTCCATAAAGACTCCAAGCAGAGCTCTGCTTCTGTGGTTGCAGGAGGAAAACACCCTGGCGCACAGCTTCCTCAGGTAACTCAGCTACTTGGAGATAAACTGGCCTTGTTCTGTGTTGTCCACTCTCCCACCCTCCTGACCTTGTAATCTAAGGCCAGAGCAGCTCCCAGAGATCCTGGTGTCTGGCTTTGCAGCCTCGTCTTTACCTTATCTCCACTACCTCGTGCCAGCTGGGGTATCTGGAAGTAAATAGGTCTTGTGCTCTCGGCCTCTTCTTTTCCCTCTATGGGCCCTGGGAACAGTTCTGCCTCCCACAGTCCCTTCCTCTCCCTGGCACATGTCAAGACATGACCCTTCAGGTTCTGTACCCACCACTGCAACCTGTGCCTGCCTTCCCTCCCGTTTCTTAACTAAAAAATGCCCAGATACAGGCTTATTTCTTTTAATAAAAGGTACCTTTGAAAAGGGAGTTCCCTGGCCCCCTTCACAGGACATCGACATGGGTGTGGTTGTTTTGCCACCTTGAACTCAAACCCCTAATGGGAGAGGGAGCATGCATACAGACAAGTGTTGGAGCCTGGATGAGCACTTTGGACTGCAGCCCCACCCAGCTCCGTTGGGCGAGTGCTTTGGGCCCCAGCCCCACTCCAGCTCTGGTTGTGTCTAGGGGTGGATATCTGTGACTCCCAAAGCCCAGGTAGGCGTGTTACAGTGTGCTCTTTCAGCTTTGCTTTCTGCAGATGGCTTGAGTGTTTAACCACCTCAGTAGACCCTCTGCCTTTTCACAAGGGCAGAGGGCCAGTGTGACAGCTTTCTGTATCCTGAGCTCTTGTCCAGTGTCCTGGAAGAATCAGGTCACACATGGACTTGAAGGATGAATGTGGGGGTTTTACTGAGTGGTGGAGGTGACTCTCAACAGGATAGATGGGGAGGTGGAAGGGGGATGGAATGGGAAGATGATCTTTCCCTGGAGTTTGGCCATCCAGCAGACGAACTCCTCTCTGACCGCCCCAGCCGGACTCCTCTAGGCGCTCAGAAACCCCTTCCCTTCTCTCTTTCTCTGCCACACCATTCTAGAAGCCACTTGTCAACTTGTCTTCTCATCTCTTCATCTGCTCTTGGAGCCTGGGGTTTGGTATTTATATGGGTACAGGATAGGGTAGCATGATGGGCCAAAAGACAGATTTTGGGACACAAAAACAGGAATGCCTGTCATCATGTAGGGCTGAGGGTATCCAGGCTTGAGGGTGGGGCCTTTGCTGGGGAACCACCCTCTTCTATCCAGTATTTCCCTGTCTCCTGTCTGTATCACATTTAATGTTGTTGTAGCTCTTTAATAATTTGTGTCACATTTAATGTTGTTGTAGCCCTTTAATAATTTATTAGTTACTTGGGAGATATAAGCCACCTTAATTTACTATTTGCAAAACATGCTTAACTCCAGTACTCCCAATCACAAAACTTTTGTCACAGATGTTTTTTGAAGATTAAATTATTCTTTAATCTTTAACGTAACTGCCTAAAAAGCAATAATATGGTAATCTGAGTTTTAAAATATCAATAGTGCTTCCATCAAGCCCTCCTCTCTTTTCAAAACCACTTAGTTTATTTTCTCACTCTAAGCAACTCTTGGGAAAGGAAAAACTCTAGAAAATTTGCCTGCACATCTTATATCAGATAAGCTCTGGTCCTAAGTAAAGCTGCTTATAAGATGGTTCAGCTGTTATGTGGATACTGTCATCTTCATTTCCTCTGTAATGTTTGTTACTTTGGAATGTTTGTAGGGACAGTTGGAAATGTCAGAAGTACAGGTAGTATGGGTGGAACTCAACACAGCTCACCTGAGCCAGGGCCTGGCTCTATCGACATTCATGGAGCAGGTGGTTTCTTCCATTTCCGTGAGTAGTGGGCCACCTCCCTTGAATTGGCAAGAAAGATTAAGACTGAGTAGGAGTGAGAAGATATGACCCCAGAGAGAAGGAGAGAAGTTTCAGGGTGAGTCAGAGGCATTGTGGCAGGGTGACACGAGAACTGGACCCACTCCACTGGTCATGTTGGCATCCCACAGCGGGCACAGGGGCCATGTCACCACAGTTAACTTCCCTGCATGGGCCACTCTTTCTTTTCCTTGACATAAAGGACCTCCAAGGCACTTTCTGCCTTTTTCCAACTGTGTTTTTGTGAGGATAAATTCTAAATTGTGTATGTGCCAATCTGGATGAGGCTGAATTCTATCCTTCTGGACACATTCACTGTTTCAGAACTGGATTGCTTTTTGCTTTTCTCTCCTATGTGACGAACTCTTCCGTCTCCAGATCAATGCTGTCATTCAGTCTGCAGGGCTGCTTTTCCTCTTTGAGGCCTAAGGTGGGTGGCCAGATCCAGAAGCTGTTTGGTACCAGAATATTAGCATCCTAACGTTTTTGGATAGCTTTCTTCCAACTCCTGATCAAAGTCAGAAAAGGCCAGCTCTTCTAACCTGAGTCATTATAGCTTACGGAGACACAAACCAGGATGGACATACAGTATTATAGAGTTATAGTGACCTGTGGTCTTGGATGAGGGTTAGTTCAGTCTGCATCTGTATGTATCTATCCAGCTGTCTCTATCTGTATATATCTATATCATCTCTATATATTCATCCATCTTTCTATCCACCCATCCCATGTTACAAAGAAATCTTTCCTTAAGCAATGTGCTTTTTTTCTCCATCAATTCTTCATTGAGTCACTTATCATTAAAAAAAAATGAGCGTGTTATTCTGTATATACCCACATAGTTTACCGCATTCAGAACCACAGAGAATTTGAGCATGTTTTTAACATGTCACACTGACCCTATCAGCACCTTAGCCATCACTGGGCATCATCCTCTCTGTGCCACCTGTTACTCACACACTTTCTAGACGCAGTCACTCTGTAATGCTAGGTGCTGGCTGATGAGGTGACCCATGACCCACTGGCCATTACTGCTGCCAAGTTTCCCAGGAGACAAAGTGCAATCATCTTGAAAATAATGAAGTTACTTCTCCCTTGTTTCTTGCAAAAGACAAACATGCTTTAAGGTCAAATGAGAACACAACCGGAGCACCCACAATCCAGACACAGCCCCCGTTTTAGTCTTTGTGTGTGATCGACTGGAACAGGATTTCTCAACCTCCGCACTATCGACAGTTCGGGTCAGAAGGGTTTTTTGTTGTGAGGGCTGTCCTGTCCATCACAGGGTATTTAGGAGCATCCCTGGCCTCTACCCACTAGATGGCACCATCTCCAGTAATGACAATAACAACAAAAATCCCCAGATATTGTCAGAAACCTCCTGGTGATAGAGTAGGGTAGGGCAAAATCGCCCTTGGTTGAGAATGGCTGGACTAGAATGAGAAGCTGAAGTGGCTTTTTGGATCCTTCCACCCTGTCACAACAAGCCACTCATGTAAAGAAACAAAACAAAAGCACATTTCGTGCATGGGCCCAATGTGTCTTGTGTTCTGACACGCCCATGGCATTGGGCCAAGTCACAGAACTCGACATCCTGCCTGTAGAGAGCTCACAGTGTGGTCAGGGAGGTGGCGTGTAAAGAGTCAGTCACATTTCAACAGGATTTACATGGAGAAAATTGGCCATGTTGTTGGATGTTGCGTAGATAGAGCTATCGGATTGCCAACCACACTTCACACTTTCTGCTTTTCTTTCTTTCTGTTTTTCTGAGATGGAGTCTTGCTCTGTCACCAGACTGGAGAGCAGTGGCGCGATCTTGGCTCACTGCAACCCCCACCTCCCGGGTTCAAGGGATTCCCCTGCCTCGGCCTCCCAAGTAGCTCGGATGACAGATGCACACCACCACACCTAGCTAATTTTCGTATTTTTAGTAGAGATGGGATTTCACCATGGTGGCCAAGATGGTCTCGATTTCTTGACTTCATGATTCACCCGCCTCAGCCTCCCAAAGTGCTGGGATTACAGGCATGAGCCACCATGCCCAGCCCCTCTACTTTTCAAATGACTCCTCTGGGGTTAGTAGACATAGTCTTATTTTAAATGGGGTGCCACAGAGATACCCCTTGCTCATTCCCCCTTTTTTGGAGGCTTGTTCAGGTTGTTCCTGCCTGGAAGGTCTCATCTCAGACTTTTATATCTCCCAGTATTCCCCGCCATTCACAGGGAGGTCTGCCTCCTACAGGAAGCCATTCTAAATTGCTTTAGCTTACATCGACATCTCTGCACCCAGCTGCCATTATGAAACTCACAGTCTCTTCTGCACAGTTTATGGCTCGATGACATGCAGTGTTGTTTGGTCCCCTCTGTTTCTGGTGCCATGATCTTATCAAGTAAATGGTGAGCTCTTTGAAGGTAAAAACCATGTTATACTGGATTATTCACGTAAAAGGCCTAAGCAAGTCCCTGTTTGGCTGTTTGTTGCTGGCTTGCAAAACCAAGCATGGGAGGAGAACTCAAAAGTATGGAGAAGGCAAGTGAAAGATAAAACGAAATTGAAGAAAAAACAGATGCCAGAGAGCAAGAGGTGTTTGGCCTTCTGATGGATACATTCCTTTCTGCCTAATGAACTTCTACAGATGCTTCAAAACCCCAGAGCACATGCTACCTTCTCTGTGCTTTTTCTGTGGCTTGATATGGCTGGGGGGATCCGCCGTAGCCATTGGCCAAGTATCTTTGCCCTTCCTGGACTGTCAGGTGTTCTGGCCAGAGGCTGCGGTATCTCAGTATATTTCTGTCTGCCTTGGCAAAGAGCAAGTTCTCAATAAAATGTGAATGACTGCCTTAAAGTTTAAGCAAGGGGAAGATCTCTTTAGTGAGCAAAAGCTTGTTTATTATTACTGTAAAACCCTTATTGATGGGTTAACTAAAGGACTGTGAGGAATTCTAGGAACTCACAGAAAGGCATTTGTTTTTTTGTTATATTAAAATATTGTTCAAAGTAAAGAATAAAATATGAAAAGGTATCATAGCTACCTCTCCCTTTCCCCATTCCTTACTGAGGATTAATGAGCTGCCAGATCTCACGTAAGAGATTTACAGTGCTTTATGTCAGAGGAAAGGATTTCTTTGCACTTCAACCAATGTGATATGCAAAGCACTGTAGGATGTCAGAAAAGGAGACATGATTTGGAGTTGAACTGGGAGATGGGCCGGGCCGTAGTGCCCAGACACACTGGTGGTTATTTGTCCATCAGACTTCATCTAGAAGCCTCCAGTAGTGGAGGGCTAAAGGATTTGCCTTACTCAGAGAAGATGTCAGTTAGTGCTCTTTTACCTGTGAAGAAAAATTACAGCTATATGAACACCCACTATGTGCCCACTATATGCCCAGGGATGTGGGGTGTGTGTGTGAGTGTGTGTGTGTGTGTGTGTGTGTGTGTGAGAGAGAGAGAGAGTGTGTGAGTGTATGTGTGAGAGAGAGTGTGTGTATGTGTGTGTGTGTGTTTTCCTTTAGTCCTCACCATAACCTTACATAAATAATAATTACTATTATCCAATTTTAAACATGAGGATAATAGGTTCTTTTTGCTCAAAGTCATACAGCAAAGGCATGGAGCAACAGACCCTGAATTCAAATTTGACCTCAGAACCCAAACTCATTAGCCACCCTACAACCTTCCAGAAAGAAAAAAAAAAAACCCAAAAAAACAAAACAAAACAAAGACTCTGAGCTTTTTTCCTTGAAGGAAATGGCCTTCTTTGGGGTTCCCTCTCTGTTGGGTTGTGCCAGGAGTTAGATTTACTTTTAAAAATTAAGTACAATTAAAGTATTTCACAATTGAATATAACACAGACCAACCAGACAAATAATTGCCAAAAAGATTTCACGCATTTGGCTATTTTAAGGATTTTTCCCCTAGGTCTTTAAAAATCATTTTATTAAGATATAATTTATATGCCATAAAATTCCATTTTAAGTGTACAATTCAATAATTTTTAGTAAATTTATAGACTTGTTCCACTTTTATCACCATACGGTTGTAGAATATTTCATCACCCCCAAAACATTTCTCATGCTTTTAATGGCTTTTTGTTATAGAATTCCTAAGGTAGTGGTGGGGAAAAAGAGATGGAGGAGGAGGGGTAAGGGGGAAAGGTGGGAAGGAAAGCAAAGGTTAAATAATAAAGTGAAGTTAGTACTCCAGGGAATTGTAGAGCAGAAAGGGGCCATAAAAATGACTTAATAAAAATCTTCATTTTTAAAGATGAGGAAGAGAAAGCGTTGAGAAGTTGGGCAGCTCAGCCGAGTTGGCGATACAATAAGGGTCTGGTTTTCTGAATCTTAGTCTGTTTCTCCTGCGGTTACTATGATGCAAAGATATTTAGTGGTTTCAAACAGCTGTTTTGCTTTTGCTCACAATTTTATGGTCTGAAAGGGTTCTGCTGGGTGATTTGTCTGTGATCAATGTGGCATCTGCCTAGGATTCTTGGGCAGGAGGATGCACTTCCATGAGAACTTCACTTCACTTACATGCCTAGTGCCTCAGTGCTCCTTGGTCTCCCTCTCCACATGGCGTCTCATCTGCCAGGGCCTAATCCCATGTGGCTTAAGCTTCTCCTGGCATGATGGTTTCAGTACTTCTTACTCAGTGTGGCTTTTAAAAGAGGGGAAACAGAAGCTGCCAGGTCAGTTAAAATCTGTGTTTGAAATTGATACAGAGCCACTTCTGCCATATGCTATTGGTCAAAGCATCCCCTGTATTCTAGGGGGTGGAGAAATGGGCACAACTTCTTGAGGGGGAATGGTAAGAGCCACAAGGTGAAAAGCCTATGAACAGGATGTATTGTTTTAACCATCTTTGGAAAATACAGGAAGCAAGAACAGGAGGAGGCAGGTGAATGTCTCTGCGATATTCTTCCACATTCAAACCTGGTTCTTTCTTGTGATTTTGTGATTGTCATTGCCTTGTAGGATAAAATTCAAACTCCACAGTTAATCCTAGAAACCCCCCAAGCTTGCCCACGTGGATTCTACTCTCTATAAACAATAAAACCTCGATATTTCCCAAACACACCAGCTCTTGTGCACATACTTCTCCTTGTGTGTCTTTCCTCTTCCCTGGTCCTTAGCTGTCTCTCCACCTAGCCAGCTCTTCCATCTCAAACTCAGCTCAAGTGCTTCCTTGTTCTGGAAGCCTTCCCTGATGACCACAGCAGATGCAATTTCTCCATTCACCAAGCACCAAGCTGTATTGTGACTTCTGTGGAGTTTTTCTTTGTTTGTTTTGTTTTGTTTTGTTTTTCTGCTTGGGCAGTGACCTCATGGTGACTTCTACAGGGTCTGGCATGTAGCAGACATCTGACAAGTGCATGTTGAATTAATACCTTTATACATATTAGATGCTTAAAAGGCTCAGAATTCCGTGTGTATTTTTATATCGGTAGTGTTGAGGCAAGATAATTCCCTTGACCCCTCTGTGGGACTCCTGAGAGGATGGCTCACTTACTTAGCTAACAATGCTCAAACCCCTTGTAAAACGGGGAGCACGCATGTGAGTCAGTGCAGGAGCCAGGGCAAGTGCCTTTGGGTCCTGGCAGGAACAAATCCTGTACTGGCCCATGGCAGCTGCTAAACAGCTCAGCAGAGAGGCAATGTGACAGCCTCTTGACCCACACCCAGGCCCTTGTCCGGCGCTCAAGAGGAATGAGGTCACACAGGCTTGAAACATGGTGAATGTAGGGATTCTGCTGACCAGTGGAAGTGCCTCTCAGCGGGATGGGGAGCTGGCACAGGGTTGGAGTGGGAAGGCAGTCTTCACCTAGAGTTCAGCTGTCTGTGACTCAACTCCTCTCTGACCGGAGTCGCCGATGTCCAGCTGCTTCGTCTCCTCTCGACATTCAGACACTTCTCTCTTCTGTGTGTTTGAGTTCAGTCTGGAGTCTGGGGTTCTTATGGGCACAGGACAAGGGGCGTGGTTGGCCAGAAGGCAACGTTCAAACAGGAAAACAGGGATGTGAAGTTCTCATTTAGGACTGCAGGTCCAGGCTTGAGGGTGGAGCCCTCTCCAGGGACCCCACCCTCTTCTACCCAGTATTTCCCTACCTCCTTTACATATCGGTGTCATCTCACAGTGTGACTTTAACCAAGAACTGAGGCAAAGCCCAGTCCCATGTAGTAGTGAACATTGCACATTCAACTTGGCTTAATGGGCTGTGTTTTTTCTGTTACTGACTCAGCCACCTTATGATCTTACAGCCATTGTTTCAGTCCTCAGAACCCCAGTTAAGGAAGGAGGCCAAGGCAGGGAGGCGCCAACACACATTTATTCTATGATATGCCCAATGCCATTTTATAAAGAAGAAGATCGAGGTCCTTATGAGAAAAATTACCACCTGGTAGCAGTGCCAATTCACAAATATGTTTGTCCCAATGTAGTATGCTGCCTCCCTGTAACCAAGAGAAGCCACTTTGTAAAAGATTCTGCATAAATTTCATGCAAGCGGTAATCTGCCTCATGCTATGGTCCATAATTACTAATGGTGTTGTTCTGACCACCAGGAGAAATTGCATCGGCCTACATGAAGTGAAATATTTCAAGTGGGAAGGTCATTGCTTGCAATGAAAATTCTGTTCCAAAAGCTAGGTTGAAAACAGCAATATCCTGTTGAGAGTTTAAATAAGCTCCTTTAGCAAAGGTAGCTTTCAACTCCTTGTGGCAAGAACAAATAAATCTAGTTATGACCACCTACTAATTAGTTAGATAGGGGTCCCCTGGGAAGCCTGTATTTAAACATAATTAACACTGAATATTGAGAGGATAATGAAATAAAAATGTGTCACATGCAGACAGACACTTTTAATTCATATGGGGCAAAATCTAGTTACTAAGCCTAATCGTATTAGACAGTTGACACTTGGGGAAGAGTTCCCTGGTTTGAAATAATAGCTAGCACCTGCTTTTGTTATGAGAAACAATTAAAACTGAGAGGAGAAGGCAGCATAAACTCTTGAAAATTGAAGAGCTAAAATGCATTTTTATTTCAACTTTTAGACTGTTAAATTGGGACTGATAAGCCCCTGACAAATACGAAAATCTACAACAATCAAAGAGGAAATAATGTGGAGAGATGAGATATGGATGGTTCTGGAGGAATTAGAGAAAGCAAATAGAGGAATAAATGTGCTTTTTATTTTTTGTAAAATCCAGAATTTTTGGTATTCCTTCTGTGGACTCTGCACCCATTAATTTAGTTGCTAAATTAATGTTTGCTAGTCAGTCCAAATAGTTGTTGCTCCTGTTACTACTCAGTTATTGAGGAATTTTTCTAAGTTAAACATCACTTTCCTACTAAGCATCTTTATTCCTTCTAAGAACACTTTTTACACCTTCCTGCTGTGAATGGAGACAGATGGATAGGAGATTCTCCAAACAGGATTCAACTCCTGTTTCTAAAGACTTGGCACCTGGGCAAAGGGCAGCGTTTGCTGGAAGGATTTTCTTGGGTAGACAATTCTTTGTGAGACCCATCTCACTCGTGTTGTTAAGGTCCTGGTCCCTGGCCACCCACAGGTGCCTCCCCATTTAGCTTTACTCTCTACTCCACATCGCTGGGCTCTGCTGGTCCTGATTCTCTCTTGATAACCAAACCTTCACCTGTATCAACTCTCCTCCTCCTGGAATTGAATTTTGGAACTTTCTGGGCTTATCTGGTCACTCTGGCCCTGGCCTGGTATTCCTTTTGCTGCCTCCATGGCCCTGGGCCAGTTTTACTTTTGTTCTGATTCATCCACCACTTTATTCTCCTGGTCCTGGAGTTAAAGGGCAGCCTTGCCTACTCCCGGGTCCACTCCTCTTGAGTCCAGTACCCCGAGGAAGGTGGGGGAAGAAAATCTCCTTATCAGAGTGAAGTCTTCCTAGAGGCTATCTCCTCCCAGGGCTTCTTTTCTGGGGAAAGAACATTTCTATCCTCTTTTGTAATCCTGGGGCCCAGGCTTATTGTCTTGGACACTTATCCCAGGAACCCCCAACATAACCCATACCTCAGGGTGCTTAATTTCTTCCTCCTGAGCAGTAAATCAAACTGAGCACATTGCCATAGTCCTGGGTCTGCCATGGTCATGGCCCTTCAAACCCCCTGGGGTTTCTAGGTTTCTGGGAAAAAAATTTTATTGACATTTAAATTCTATACAATAACATGAAACCCTGACAGCATTCCCAAGTACACATGGGAGCCTCCCACCCACTGTCTGTTTTTCTATTGGTTGCATGACTGAGTTCCAGGCGTTTTAATTAAACAGAATGATGATGTGTGGTCAAGACACCATCCCTCAGAGGATGTGCATTACCCATAGCCGAAGAAGCGGAGGAAAGATCTTTTCACACAAGAAAGTGAGTCTTGAGCATTTTCCCGTGCCTGATTCTTTTGTAAATAGCAACCAACAATTTTCTTTTTTGGATTTCTATGAATCAAAATTACACTGATTAACATCAAATGAGTGGTCTCTTTTTAAAAACTTTTTGAAAAACTGAACAAAACAAGAAGCTTTTGTTTTCCGGATACGATTTTGCTTCTATTTTAACTTCTGAAGTTAAAATGGAGGAGAATGACAATCTGAACAATGGTGAGTCTTCTTAGCCACAGCTGTAATATATATGGGTCTTATTTATTTTTGGCATTTAAAAATGTTTTTAATGGAATGATATCAGTGAAAAATCAACAAAGTGATTGCATTATAATATGTAAGCAATTGAGGAATTCTTTTTTCCCTTCTCTTTGATAGGTTATAATCTATAAAAATTTGAAATACTAAATGTATCTCTATACAGTATCAAATTTCTACCATGTGGCTGATATGACAGAAGCCAATTCATAGTTATCATAGTCCAAATTTATATTTCTTAGAAATCAGAAATAAGTGGGTCATATTTCTGGAAAATTTGACCATCTTTCTTAAAAATCTCCATTAGTAAACCCATATTTAATAGGTGTGCATTCCTTGTTTAATGCTCACATATGTATTTTTCTTTTCCTCTTTTTACAAAGAAAATGGGCTTTTATTAAGCTAAAAAGTGTTACATCAAAGTGTAGGTACAAGGAAGAAGAGGTTTGGAGGATCATTTAACAAGAACACTCCAACATTTTAAAAAAATAAATCTTATATAGTTCTTTTTGAATTTTATCTAACAACCATTTGTAGATTATCTTTTTTAAAAATTTAGTCCTAGGTAATTTATGATTTTTATTTATGTAGTATTGTTTTTGTAGTATTTCTTTTTTCAACTATTTGTTACTAATATTTAAATATAATTGATAATTATTATCTTGTATTTTTTTTTCTTTTTTTTTTTTTTGAGATAGAGTCTCCCTCTGTCTCTCAGGCTGGAGTGCCGTGGCGAGATCTTGGCTCGTTGTGACCTCTGCCTCCTGGATTCAAGTGATTCTCCTGCCTCAGCCTCCCAAGTAGCTGGGATGACAGGCACTCACCACCACACCCGGCTAATTTTTGTATTTTTAGTAGAGGGGGTGGTTTCACCATGTTGACCAGGCTGGTCTTGCACTCCTGACCTCAAGTGATCTGCCAGCCTCTGCCTCCCCAAAGTGCTGGGATTACAGGTGTGAGCCACCACACCTGGCCTGTTATCCTGTGTTTTGAGGCTTTACTAAATTAATTTACTAATTCTATTAGGTTTTCTTGTAAATTCCATAGGATTTCTACGCAGATAGACAGTTTTATAGTTTTTCCTTCATAATCTTTATGCTTTTCTCTTTTTGTATTTGGCTTATTGCATTGAGTAGGACATCCAGTGTCATATTGAAGTAATAAGGATGAAAATCTTTGCCTCGTTCCCGATCAGAGAAAAGATAGCTTCCCCCCATCCCGCGCCACCCTCCACAATTAGGTATGATCCTATCTGTGTTTTGTAGATGCCTTTTTCAGGCTGAGAAGTTTTCTTTCTCTTCCTAGTTTCATCATGAATGGGGGTACAACAAATGATTTTACCACATCCATTGAGAGGATATTTTTATTTCTAATATGACCTGTTGCATTGATTGCTATTTGGATGTTGTGTTGACCTCGCATTTCTAGGATGAACCTCACTCACCCATGCGGCACTGTTGTTTTTATATGTTGCTGGATTCAGTTTGCTAATGTCTAGTGGAGGATTTTTTCTCATCCATTCTCATAAACAATATTGGCCTGAATTTTGTCTTTTCTTGTAACGTTCTTGTCAGGTTTTGGTATCAGGGTTGTGTTGGCCTTGTAAAATGAGTTGGAAAATGTTCTGTCCTCTTCTGTTTTCTGACAGAGAATATGTTGGACTGATTCGGTTTTGTCTTTAAGTGCTTGATAACATCTAGTGAAACTGATCCTGGAGGTGTTTGTTATCTCATTTGTGGAAGGCTTTTGATGACAACTTCAGTTTTTATGTAGAATTATTTATACATTCCGTTTCTTCTTGAGTCAGTTTTGGTAATTAAGTTTTCCAAGGAACTTACTTACCTATTTCCTTTATGCTGTGGAATTAATGGGCATAGTTGTTTATCATATCTCCTTACTGCTCTTTCCATCTTTAGGATCAGTTATTATATTCCTCTTTCGTTTAATTATTTGTTAACAGCTTTTCCAGAGAAATGGTTCTATGTTTTCTAATGATGTTCTCGAGGTTGTTTAGATTTCCTCGTTCTCAGGCAAAGCAAATCCCTTTTGTCTAATCTTGAGCTCAGCTCTAGCAAGTTTGTGAAAAATGCTTTTCCAGCAGAAAAGACTCCTACCAAATCATGAGAATCACTTTTAATATGCAGCCTATAAATACAGCTCTACAAAGAATGGGTATATAATTAACTGAATTTTGTGTCTACATGTCAACTTGATTACACATTGAGATGTTTTCTGCCAGCATTTCAAATCTCAACTTTAGTGATGCAATTTGCACACCATCTAAAGATGACTGAATGTAAGTTTTAGCTAAATTCATTTTCTGAAGAGGACACCTCTTAAGAGCAGGTGTTCTCTCCTGTGACACTGGTGAGTAATCCCACCTGTCATGGGATTACAGTATAAATCATCGTACTACAAATGTATTAACTTATGATTCATTCTGGCCTGCCTTCTAAAAACAAAGATGAAACAGTACCTGAGACTGAAAGATTTAAGGCCCCTGAAGAGATCTTCTCTCCCTCCGAGTTCAGCCTAGTTCCCGCTGAGCATGTGCTATTTTTAGAGAAGAAATTGGTTCCTAAATTGAGAAGGTTTATTAACTCTTTCAGACAACAGAAAGACAAGTCCACTTTTGTCTAAGTAGCTTTTTAGAGACGAGACCTGATGGAGTGTATGTCTTTCTGAAGTGCTTAGCTTACTGGCTGGAATGGATTTGTACAGGAAGAGACATGGAGTATCCTGTCATTTCCTTAAAGAAAATTCACAGCTTTTTCTTCCCTCCTTTATTCTCTGAAGCCAGTAATAAACCTCCATTAATTAGTCATACTTCATTGATAAGAATACAGCATTTGCCTGGTTTCACAGCGATCTGTGGTAATTATTCGAGTGCTTATCTAATTTCTCATGGAGAATACTCCATTAACACGGAACCTCCCACACAAAGATACCCAATTCTGGGCCATGTACATTTTTGGAATCTTTGTAGGACTGGTGGACCTTATTAGTACATCTCTAAACAGCTACATGTAAAAGGAATATTACATAATGTCCAATGTGAGTTAATTTCTCCCAAAATTTCATTGCAATTAAAGAGATATAACTCCTTGAGCTTGTCTTCTTCATGTTAATGATTTACCCAACTGCAGCTTTCAGATTTGAGAAATATTTGGAGACGCCATTTAGAAAGCTATGAGGATCACGAGGTCAGGAGTTCAAGATCAACCTGATTAATATGGTGAAACCCCATCTCTACTAAAAATACAAAATACAAAAATTAGCCGGGTGTGGTGGTATGTGCCTGTAGTCCCAGCTACTCAGGAGGCTGAGGCAAGAGAATCCCTTGAACCCGGGAGGCAGAGGTTGCAGTGAGCCAAGATGGTGCTACTGCATTCCAGCCGGGCAACAAGAGCGAAACTCTGTCTCAAAAAAAAGGGAAAGCTATGAGCCAGATTTTGGAACTTTGTTGGACTGCTTTTGGAGTGTTGACTTTTCTCCATTCCCACAGCCACCTTTTAAATAGGTATGATTGAGCCCATGTTTTTCCTTTCAGATGCAGGATGTGTCAGTTTAGGTAGAGAATAAAGGGGTGAGAGCAGAGAGAGTAGGCAGAGAGAAGGGCTTTTTAGAAAGAACTAAGGCTTTGGAGACAGATCTGAGTTCTCACTTCTTGACTAACTGGTGGCTTGGCCACAGTGGGTGTGTATCCCGTAGGCACTCATGGAATGGATGCAGCTGTCTGGCTGCGAATCTGGCAATCGGATTGGTGGTGGAAACTAAAGTCAGAATTCTGTGTATCTCCAGCATTTCCTGAGTGTGCTCAGCTGTGTGGTGCACAGGAGCAGGCATCAGACTCAGCTTCTGCCACCAGGAAACCTGCAGTCCAGGGACCGCGGGGATGGACACGGCTATCTGGGATTCAAGTGTGAAGGAAAGAAGCCAGCTCTCCCCACAAGTGTAAATAGTGGACAGTGTGGGCCCAGCTAGAGGGATCCTGTTTAGGAGAGGAAGGGCAGGAGAGGACCGCTTTTTAAAAGAAGTGGCATTAGTGCCAGGTATGGACAGATGGATCAGGTGAGAAAAGAGGAGAGAGACGTTGTATGCTGAGGAAAGAGTGTAAAGTAAACAGTACATTTAGGAGAATAAAAACAAGTCATATGAAGCCGAATGGAGGGGTATCCCTCCCTCCCTCCCTCCTTCCTCCCTCCTTCCCTTCCTTCCTTCCTTCCTTCCTTCCCTGTTCCTTTCCTCTCTTCCTCTTAATCACCCTCCATCCCTTTTTTATCCTTCTGCCAGTCTCTGAAGATATGTGCTGAACCAAACATTTAGCCCTCCTTGCTGAAGCTTAGAGGGGCAGCTCCCCTTTCATTAGGAATGAACCCTGGGGAATTAACTCCGAGGAGCAGGGAATGACTCACAGCTTCAAGTTCAGCTAGAAAGCTCTTTCAGTAGCCTAGAAAAGACAGACTGGGAAGTTTCATCAGGAGAATTGTCATGGCACTGCAGAGGTGATGTGTATGCCATTAATTGTTATGAAAACTCTCAGTGGAATTATTACATAGTCTAGTATAAGTGGTAAAAGCATGAACCTAGAAGCCAAACTACCTGGGGTTGTACGTCAGCTCCAGTCCTGACTAGATGTGAACCTTGAGCAAGTTGTTTAGCTTCTCTGCCTCAGTTTACTTATCTGTAAAATGGGGATAATAATAGTAATTCCCTCATAGAGGAGTTGTAGAAATTAAATGACTTAATACATATATAATCTCTTAGAAAAATGCCTAGCATGTATCAGTCCTATATAAATATAAGCTATTGTTATTAAATTATACAATTTAGTAAATTTTATTAAATTATTTCTTCTAGTGCACTAAATGAGAAGGGTGAACTTTCAAAAGAGGTGCCAGTTGGTCCCACTTTTGCCAGAAACAGTAGATGAAATTGTTTTGTAGAAGTAAACAGCTTTTCAGGAATATGAAAGAGTCACACATATTCAACTATTACGAAAAGAAAGAAAGAAAACAATAGCAACTATTTAGAGCCAATCTGGCTATTGTTATATTACTTTCCTAGTAATAGGAAACACACACACATGCACATATGAACACACACACGTACACATGGACGCACACATACACACGAACACACACACTTAAACACACATGCACGTACGAACACACACACATACACGTGGACACACACATACACACAAACACACTCTTATGTATCTCTTTAGAGGAGACAGTGTGTTTATCTATTGAAATATTTTGTTCAAAAGTTTTGAAAATAATCTCATACACTTAAATCCTGGCCTTTGGATTATTTCCAAAACTTTTGGATGTAACATTGGGGTAGAGAGAGAAGTCTCATGAGACTTATTTTCTACTTTTATCATTGAAGTAAATGGCCCATTAACACAGCTCCTTCAGGCTGAGCCCATTAGATAATGCCCTCCCTCCAAGGGCAAAGACACTGGGTGAGTGTTTCTGCTGGTCAATGGCAAAATTCTTTCTTCTAGTGAAAGAATGAGAGCAACCCTCCTTTTTGCACATAATGGTAGATGTAAGAAAGCACCATATATAGTGATCAAAGAAAGAAATTACCAAGATAACAGCTGTCTTCAAAGGCAAATTCCTGTGTTTATAATTGAATTTAGTAATTTTGGTTTCAGTAATGGTGTGTCCTCATTAACTATTCAAAAATGATGTTAATTTTAAGGTTCATCAGTATTTGAGGGACATCTGTTTACTTTTCAATACATTTGCATATTTGCATTATTAGCAGAGATAGAAAACCCCCCAAAATTTCAGGGAGCTCACTACAGATTTTGTACGGTTTATCCTTTTTTAAAAAATAATCTTCGAAAATCCCAAATTACTCCTTATATTTATAACAAAAATAATTTATATGATGATAGTGAATAGTTAAGCTTCCCAGTGTACTATAATCTGGGATTTTTTTTTCCCTTGCCCCCGGATGTAATCTTAAACATGTTCATTCCAAACTGCCAAGCATTTGAACTGTACACAAATGTAAATTCGCTGTCACCAAAAGGAGTGTGAAGCGTCCATGTTTCTTGCTTCTGGTGTGCCTCTCCCTTCATTCATATACCTTCCTCGCCTAGGAGCAGCCACACCTCATGTGTCAGAAGCATGCTGTACAGAAAATGGAAGACGCTGGCACCTCAGGGTCAGTGCATGGCCACTCGATTCCCTGGGTCCCAGGAAACACGTCAGCAAATGCATCCAGTGATCACTGCCATCCTCCCAAATCCAAGCATTCAGCAGGGCCTAACACACTACATGATGGTCTACAGCCACCATGTTGAATTATCATGCAAGTAGGCTTGGATCAATTTATTAGTAGGTCTAATTGAAGCCAAATATAATTCATTATGCAGTTTTGAGCTATTCAAATTTAACTCCCCTAAGATTACATCATAGGATTATTGGCAAACAGAAAATAAGTATCAGTAAAGTGTCTTCTTGGTGAATCCTCCTTACTCACCTTTGATTACCTAGGACTCCCCCAATTCAGACATACGCATTTTGAACATTCAGCCTATCATGTAAAAATTGAACACATGCACACACACACACACACACACACACACACACACACACACACACAATTGAACAACTTTGCCTCATGGCTTAAAAGTATGCTTTGTTTTCATCTATCTGCTGTGATTAATAAATTGCTAAAGGGTAAGGTAATGTGTATACACATGGTAGCACCCATTTAGGATGGATGATAGCTGTTTTCTTCATTTCTCACCATGTTGCATTCAAAACAAGTTTTAATGAGCATCAGAACTGAACAAGTACAAGAGATACTGACATTTAACATCTGTTTGGTGAAACCAAATTTGAAATGGTTAAAAATACAAAGGCCTTGCAGTTTGGAATAAATGTACTTAAAATTATGTCAGGGAACAAGGAATAAAACAACTTCAAACACATCTTGGAATACAACCTTAATTCATATGTAATGGCAACATAATATCAACTAGTTTAATTATTTTTTATTTTATTTTACTCTAAGTTCTGGGATACAGGTGCATAACATGCAGGTTTGTTACATAGGTATACATGTGCCATGGTGGTTTGCTGCACCCATCAACCTGTCATCTAGGCTTTAAGCCCCACATGCACCTGGCAGGGGAGATACCATGATCACGAAGGTGGTTTTCCCAGGGCAAGGCTTATCCATTGCACTCCGGATGTGCTGACCCCTGCGATTTCCCCAAATGTGGGAAACTCGACTGCATAATTTGTGGTAGTGGGAGACTGCGTTCGCGCTTTCCCCTGATGAAACATAATAAAAAAAAAATGAAAAAGATAAGCCCCACATGCATTAGGTATTTGTCCTAACGCTCTCTCTCCCCTTGCCTCCCCCACCCCCGACAGGCCCCAATGTGTGATGTTCCCCTTTCTGTGTCCATGTGTTCTCATTGTTCAACTCCCACTTATGAACTTGTTTAATTATTATTCATTCAGAATTGGAAAAGCACAAACCATTTCTCACTGAATTAATCTTTACATTAAAGTGAATAGAAATCTCTTCCTCACAGAATTTCACCAAACTTTATGGTTTGGTTCTGTTTTTTAAAAGAAAAAATAAGGTATATGACTTTAGAGAATGAAATATTTCGAATATACATTGGTATTTAATCTTTAACAAATGTGGAATTTAATAGTATCATGAATATGGAAGGTCAAATACCTACTTAAAAGGTTACATGAAAATTATTTACTTACTGTATGTGTATGAGAGGGAGAGTGTGACAGAGAGATATACAGTGAGGGAGAGGGGATCAATGTGATAAACTTACTATTCAGAAACACGTAAGTTCCGATTGAAGGTAAGTAAAGAGTTTGATGAAATTTCAGCTTCATCCTACGGATACTGATTGCTTACACCTGTTTTTTAAAAGATTTGCAAAACTGGTTAAGAATTCTTCTGATGAGCTGTATGTTGCAATAGCCAGAGCTCTTCCACACAGAATGAGATTAGGCAGATTGTTTTGAGTTCCATGGTTTACTGGCAAACCTTAATAACAGTTCTGGTTTCGTTTCTGTTTCAATTACGTAAAAGTGAAAACATGA
Organism: Cheracebus regulus; assembly: GCA_963574635.1. Lineage (NCBI taxonomy): Eukaryota > Metazoa > Chordata > Mammalia > Primates > Pitheciidae > Cheracebus > Cheracebus regulus. The sequence continues at coordinate 42,248 of CAUYQU010102268.1, read as the reverse complement.
CTAATTAATTCTCTCCAGTCAATAGCAGCCTTGAAGGATTTTTGGTCATTTGTACTGTAAATTCTTGTGAATATTGATACTTAGGGCACCAAATTATTTACCCCACTGAAGAGTACGTGCTGAAAATGTTTGTGAACTTCAATGATACTTCACGTAGGTACAAATTCTAAATCTTGACAAAAATGCTTCATGGATTACCCATTAGATAATAAAAAGTTAGTAATATCTGAGTATATAGAATGTACCAATAACAGATAATATACAGTCTTATACTTCCCTTATGATTATTCTAGTGTGTTATCGTAAATGACTTTTTCACTGATATTCTTGTATAACTTATTTGCTTTTTACATTTGTTTTCCTACAAAAACAAGAGACAATTCCCTCTTTTTGCAGTAGCCAAATGTATTAAGAGGAAACTGAATTACCAGATATAGAAGTGCTCACCAAATGGTCAGAGTGTATTTAATTTCATGCATGCATGAAAGATAATAATGTGATTTCCAGGTACTAAATATTCCTTAGCTATTCACACTCAGTACTATTATCTGGAATCCAACTAGATTAAACTTATAGAATGATAAATTGCTGAAAATAATGAAGTGAAGGCAAATCATTAATCTTTATCTGCTTGTCTATTTTTTATAGCCTGGATGAAATGAAAAAATTCATTTGGGGGCCGCTCAGGTTTCAAAGGGTCTAACATTATGAAAAGAAACACAAGATCGAAAATGTTTTCTTTCTTTTTTAATTCTACACAGCACCTTTCTTACATGCCTCTGTTTTTCTTTTAGTGGCAGAGCATTTCTATAACACTGGTTGAGAAAGTTCAGATGATTGCTGTAATCCTAGGATCCCTGTTCTTAATAGCCAGTGTGACTTGGCTCCTCTGGTCAGCCTTCAGCCCCTATGCAGTGTGGCAGAGGAAAGACATCCTTTTTCAGATCTGCTATGGAATGTATGGTTTTATGGATCTAGTGTGCATAGGTAAGACCATGACCTTCAACGTTAACACACTGTCAGTAATCCATTTCTTTCAGCAATTACAATTTCACCATTTGGATCTAATAGAGAATGTTGTGGTTTGAGTTATCTAAGTTCACCAGTTAATGAATTGCCTGTGGGTCACAACTGGACTGCTTTATTAGGAAAGCACAGCATCTATATTCCTATGTAGTTTGAAAAAAAAATTAACAGGATAATGCACATTTAAAGTGAGATGTTGCATAACAAAAAGAAAGGAGGAAGAGTTGAAGAAATTATTTGGAGTGAGTGATGTAAGGATGGTCATTTCTTCCTAAGGAATAAGAGCAAACCAGTTCCCCTTTACAAAGCTGGGGAAGCACTGGCCCGATGCAAATGGCAGAACTGTGTTGGGCATTTGGGGAGAGGACGGACACCTGGATGTCTTTCATCATGATGACTATGCAGATTCTCTGAGGTCAGAAAGGGCCCCTTGGAATGTTAGGGACCTGGGGACAGTTTTCCTTGCTGGCCTGTGTCTCTTTGTTTTACTGAATAAATTCAGTGGCTTAGAAGAGAAAAAATATCAAACACTTTAGCTAAAATAAACCCTACAAAAAGGTTACTTCTGTGTTTCATTTGACCCATCTGTTGTTTCCCTAATACTGGGAGAAAATGGAAGCCAATCATGCAGCGTTGATGTGGCCTGTGTGAGGCGCACAGGCGTCGCAATGGTGACCAGTTGTTGAGGGGTGGAGCGGTGTGGGTGGCTGTAGAGGGGCTCCACATCATTGGGAGCATTTTCCTGCTCTGATGAGGTAGAAATGCACAGGCTCCACCCAGACCTACTGAATTAGAGACTTCAAGGGTGGGGCCCAGCCATCTTGGTGTTACAGTCCCTCTGAGGTTCTAATGCACGCTGAAGCTTGAGGACTGCTGGCTTCAGTGAATGGATGCTAAGCTTGGGATCAAGAGACTGGGTATCTAATCCTGGCCTCTGCGTGGGCAGGTCACCTTCATCCCTCCATACTTCTGTTTCTCACCTATAAAAATGCAAAGGCTAATTCCAACCATGCAAGTCTAAATAAAGGAAATAATGATTATAAAACAATCATGTTATTAATTCCCAGTTGTGGATTAAGTATATTTGATTAAGTTGGAAACATTGAATGACTTTGAGATCACTTAAATTTAATACCTCTACTTACTAGAGCTTCAATTTGACTAGCAATTTTAGTATCTTCAGACATTTTTCTCCTTAAAGAACTTTATAAATGTTTAAAACATGATCAGCATGATTATTTTATTTTTATTTTGTTTGATTTTTTGTTGTTGTTGTTGTTACTCTTTTCTTTCCTCCTTTCTCACTAGTATAAGTCTGATAGCAAAGAAAATGATCACATTTCAGGCCAGAAAGAAAAAAATAAAAGAGTGAAATGTTTTGAATAATATATAAACTGAATAGATGTTGCCTGAATAATTGAGCTAATCATGTATATGAACAATTTGCATGAAATGTGATAATGCATATAAAAGCATTTGGAAGTTCTAAATCTTTATTCAAATATAATCTCTAGTGCATTGCTGTAAGTAAAGAAGAATCACAAAATTGATCCACAGTTTGAATCCCTTAACACATTCAAAGATAGTGTTTATCCTCTCTTTCAGCATGAATGTTATAAAATGAGGTGTTCCATTGATATTAAAAGGGGATATGCAAAATAAAAGAGCCAGTTAGCTGCCAATCCAACCTGGAAGGGAAAAAGTCCAGTCGACTTTCTTGCCATCAATATAAACACTCAAAAAAAAAATCATGCATTTCCTGGTTAGGAAATGATGTTTTTTAACTTTCATAATTTGCATTTAGTGCTGAGTTATTATATCTTAAATTTTGATTGCTAATGTTAGTATTCTAATCAAGATTATCACAATTCTGGTTTCAAGAGCACAGACATATGAACAAATAATCTTTCAGTAATATGTGAGAATTTCAAGCATCTCTTTTGAAATTTGAGCATTTGACCATTTTGTAAAGCCAAATTTCTTAGAAACAAAAACAGTTGCCATTTTTCTGGAGACACTTTGGAGAGTGAATATTTTATCTGAGTCTTAAATATTGACAGTATTTTTCATTGTGTTTGTTTTAGCTTATCAAATTCTACTTTTATCATTCTGTGATCTATTTGCATATTTTGAAAAATATTAAAGAATTCAGATTGAACATTGTTTATTTTACTTGGCAGTTTCACTAATTAGTCTGTTCTGGCCCAGAGAATATCTTAATTTTTTCCCCCAAGAAATTAAACTATTATAATAAAGAAAGCAAAATACTTGTAGGCTACCAATAGCCGATTGGATTGCAGCCAGTAAGAGCTCCTGCTAATATTTCAAATTAATTCAAATGTCTGCAAATTAAATGCAGACAGTAACAAACATTACATTGATTGTATCTTAAATATGCCTGACTGGAAGACTTAGAGGCAGACTTAGTGTGAAAAGCAGGTTTACAACTCTGAGTCCCATTTCTTCAGCTCAGTTTAATAAATATTTCTTGGGAACTTTCTATGTGTTGTACAATGTTAAGTTCTGGGAATACAAATAAGAGTCAACCACTTTTCTTCTCCCAAGGAGCTCATGGGGAGGACAGGCAGGTAAGTAAGTGATTAGAATACAGTAGGATATGCACAGTTGTGGAAGGCTGCACAGGAAGGAGTAGTTGGACCACCTCAGGAGGGATGAACTCTGTGCTGCTGCGTGTAGGGAGGGGAAGATTTCAGGCTGATTTCCTGGGGAAGTGATAGCCAAGCAGATGAACAGATGAACAGACAGCTTGGCAAATAGAGCTGGTCCCCTTCTTGCCATAGGAAGATGTGAGATTGGCTCCCCATTCAAAGGGTTATTAATATAATTGGCGACATCCCTCTTCCCTCTCTGTCCAAGCTTTCCAAACTTGATTCTACCTAAGTAGAAAAAACAGGTTGGCAGCTTCATAAATACTATGTGAAAAAATAATTCTGAAAATCCATAGAAGATTTTTCCAGAATCCAAAAATGTTATCATCCAGCCAGTCTATATAATGCTTAGGAAGAGTTGGATTGTTAAATAGAAGTTACGGTTTGGAGAACATTTATTTACTTGGGGAGATTTATTTACTTATTCCTAGGCACAGTACATTCGTTTGTTGCTTTCATTCATAATGAATACATTTTCTTCTTTCCCCAAAATTAGTTTTTTCTTGCTATTAATGTTTTGCGTCCTCTCAAGGGTCTAGCCACTATTACAGTTGAAACATCTAAATCAGGATTGTTCAAAATAACTTTCTACAAGGACGATAATATTCTGTATCTGTGGCATCCAGTTCCATTTACACTAACTAAATTTGGCTATTGAGCACTTGAAATGTGGCTAGTGAAAATGAGAAGTTAATTTTCAATTTAATTTAAATAACCACATGTGGCTAGTGACTACTATATTAGACACAGATTCTAGATAGTGGAATGGTAAGTGTGTAAGAGCTTGAATAACAGGTTTCCCTTTGTATAAATGGGTTGCATTTGCTAAATAATAAAGGAATTCTTTTCCATTGGTGTGACCATTCCAGTGGTGTGACCATGGCTCACTGTAACCTTCATCTCCTGGATTCAAGAGATTCTCCTTCCTCAGCCTCCTGAGTAGCTGGGATTACAGGCACACACTACCATGCCTGGCTAATTTTGGTATTTTTATTAGAGATGGGGTTTCACCATGTTGGCCAGCCTGGTCTTGAACTCCTGACCTCAAGTGATCCTCCTGCTTCAGCCTCCCAAAGTACTGGAATTACAGGCATGAGCCACTGTTCCTCACCTATGTAAATTCTTACAGTTATTATTATAGTCTTTTTGAAAATCTGTTTGCCCTATTTGATAATATCTCTAGTTAGAACTGCTTTGGCACAAACAAGAAAACTACTTAGAGTTACCAGTTGGGAATATGTTCACATTTTATTGTAGAACTTCAGAATAATAAATACCATATATTATTGGTAATGTATGGTCTTAGATTGACTATATTGGATATTTACATTTTTTAAAGTGAGGGTAATATTTTTCTCTTGCTTTGATATTGCTTCACTTTGGTACTTTTTTTCCCGATAGAGCAGCTAGAAGTATTATATAATCTAACATTTTATTGACATGAAACTTAAAATATACATTTACTAACTCTGTGATGTAAGAATAAAGGTAAAGAATTTTGAAAATGAAATTCAGGATAATTAAATTCCGTGATCACAAATAAGTTTCCCACATGCGAGATGGCCACTTGTCTAATTTAATACTAGGATTGTTTCCTCCTAAAATGATGCTTCTAGGTCATCATTGTCCTCCTTGTAGTTTGCTTTGTATGAACATAAACCAACTAGCATGAGGAAAGCATAATTAAGAAAATACATCTACTGCTAAAAAAATTCGAATCCATTCCAAACAAAATATACGTGACTTTTAGACTATCTCTTTTAAAAAATGTTTCATGCCCTCTGGTATCTCTGAGCATGATTCAGGAGTTGACAGTGATTTTTAAAATTATTTTAGGTTAAAAACATACTTACTGAAATTAAAGAGAAATAAATTAGCATTGGAAGTTTAAATATGTCATAATTTACAGCAGAAAAAAATGAGTTTGCCGAAGACTGCAGGAGAGCCATATCATAAGATATGGTGATATGGTGAACAAGGCTTGGCAAATTGTAAGCCTTTCATTGGCCCACAGGTTCATCAACCATAGATGAGTTGTGCTTGAAAGAGTAACTGTTGGTAAGGCTTGCAAAATGTGTAGCCTTTGGATGATTGTAGATAGGTAGCAATTTCTTAAGCTGTAAAATATTTATGAATAAATATAAAATGTATCAAATAGTTTCAAGTGAAGAATGTAAAACTACCAAGAGAACAATTAGAATGTTCCCTGAAGTCTTCAGGGCCTTTGTGGTTTGGGGGATGTCTGAGTAGACTAAGCTCTTTCCTGCTCTCCCTGTGGAGAGCGAAGACCACCAGAATTCAGTGTGGTCTGATTCTGGGCCACTTATACAGTGAAGATACTTTCTCTAGGGGAAGTGGAGACCACACTGCCAGCCACCAACACCCCCGTGCATCTCAGAGCTGTGCAAGCAGAGCAGCTGTACCCCATGTAAAAGTGTCATCGATTTCGATCAAAAGACTTTCATCACAAGACATTTGGAGCCCAGATCCAACCACTTGATTACCGCGCAATCACCACCGCCACTACCACACCTGGAATCTGAGCTCCTGTGGTCACTGAGGATAGCTGAGCTTTGGAGGTTGACAGGCCAGCATTCAGGCATGGAGTGGGGTTGCCAAAGGCTGCTTACCTGCTGAGGCTGACACTTTGGCTAAGGAGGCAGGCAGCTTGTAGGAGGTGGGGTTGCTGTGTCTCTCATTTCGAGTTTCATGGGAAGTATTAATGTGGATATGTGTGCATAAATCATATAGTACATGAAGAATAAAGCTCACCTTAAACACTATTTAGCTTAATAACCAGGAGAGTTGATTAGCCTAGTATTCCTTTTGAAATCTTCACAACACTACAATTTTCCCTCCAGACAGAAGGTATGTATCAGCCACTTCTGCTGCGGGTGCAGGAAATGCTTCCATTTCCTGTTTTATAATTTGATCTGGGAACTACATCTTCCCTCACACCATCGTTTGACTACTAAGAAAACCTTTGCGAAACTGCTCCTGCAGGAAGGACAGGAACATTCTCTTCTTGCTCAAACCCCTGTAGGTTTTCCTCCCAATTTGATCCCAAGTGGAGGAGCTCTGGCTGTGAGGCTGGCCGCGCTGGGTGTCCGTTAGTCATGCATCAGACAGGACTGTTGGCGGGTTTTCATGTTCTCCTAGCTCATTAGGAATGATTTCTTAAATTGAGTAGAATTCATTTATAAGCACAGATCATTATTTCCTGGCTTCAGACTATCTTAGCATGCTTCGCGCCCCAGGAAGTGCCTCGGCTTCATTTAGAAAGAGTCTGATTCAACGTGATGAGCCTGAAACACCAGCAGCAGCTCATGCTCCAACAGGAGTCTCTGCCTCGGATCCTTCACACTTTGAGCACAGACTGGGAAAGCCCCTGGAAGGCCAAAGCAGAGCAGCCCTTTGTAATGGGAAATTGTCAGAGGAGAAACAAAGCTTATCCTTTCTATGCTTTGAGAAGCAGGCCATTATTTTTTCTGTTCCCTGGAGGTACAAATTATAGGCTTTTCTATGCCTTAATCATACTGATGTTTACCGATGTCTCTGAAGATTATTATCATGGCTGGTTATGAGTGATACCATTGCCTCTAAAATCCTGGGAACTAACATAGAAGGGAACTTGTTTTTGCTCCTTGCCCCTCAGTGCTGTGCATGGAATGGTGTCTCCAGGCTTATTAACCCTTTAAGGTCTCCTCAAGCAGGGAACAGACCCCAACATAACACTTTGTTCTTATTTGGCTTTGTACGATTCAAGTTCCTCTGGAGAAACCTTAACCTCATTGCAGAGCAGCAGACCAATTCTGTTATTGTTGACTTTCGTCTCCTCCATAGGAGACAGTGTGACACTTTCAGGTGTCTCTTTCAACTGGGGCAGTCTAGCCAAAGCAGCATTTGTCATCTGTTGAGACAATATTCATTGCGTATTTACCGTGTGCTGAGCCGGGAGTGCAGGACAGAGGTAGAAATAGAACAAGGCTTGGCAAATTGCAGCCCAAGGGCCAAATCCAGCCCACCGCCTATTTTTGTACAGCCTGGGATCTAAGAATGGCTTTGACATTTTTAAATGGTTGAATACATTTTAAAAATTTCATTCCATGACATGTGGAAATTGTAGGGAATTTAAACTTTGGTACCCTTGGATAAAGTTGTACTGAGATGCAGCCATATCCATTTATTTATGTACTGTTGATGAGAAGTTGTGACAGTGAATGAAAGGCTAGCATGGCCTGAAGATTTACTATCTAGCCCTTTACAGAAAAGGTTTGTGGAGCCCTGGAATATACTGGAATATAACAATTCCCTACTTTCCACCTGAGGAAGAGGAGACAGCCAGGAAAATAAGCAATTATAGCCTGAAAGTGCCAGGAGAGGAATGAATGTATGTGAGAGCTAATGGGGGCGGTTAATTACATCTAGGACCAGCAAAGTCTATGGGGGAGAAGAATTTCAAGGAAGAGCAGGAATTAGGATGGGGCCCCGAGAGAGGCAAATGCCTAGACCTAGTAACGTATGAAGTCATGTCATTTTTAAAGAAATCGTATGAAATCTGGTGTGGCGAGAACAGAAGCTGTTGGTTGAGGCGTAGCAGTAAGGAAAAGGATCCTGTGGGCGGAGCTCGGGAGGGAGACCAAACTGAATGCTCAGGGAGCCCCAGAAGGATCCCTGAATGTGGCTGATCAACTTCATACTGAAGAGAGATATTTGATAGCTTGGAAGCATGAAGGGGATGAAGAAGTGGAAAATGTTACAATAACCCCAGCCCGTGATTAGGGCTGCATTAAGACTGCTGGAAAGCTGCTAGAATTAAAAGGGTTGAATCACAAGATACGGTGATCAGCTGGTTGGAGGTAGGGTGAATGGGTAGGGGAGAAGGAGCAAGAGGCCCTCAGATGTTATTCACAGAGGCTGATTGGCAGATGGGCCATCAATGGCTAAAACACTGGATCTTAGAAGAGGGGTAATGGAGAGAAAGGTCATAGGCTCCTTTTGAACGTTTTCTTTTTGCAGTTTCTGGGGAATCCAAGTGGATGTGGCCAGTATGCAGCCAGATTTAAGGGTCTGGAACTCAGGCTAGAGGTTGACACTGGAGATTTACATCTGGTGATTAAAACCAGTGTCTGCAGGGAAATGCCTTAGTGAGAGGAGCAGCAGTTTGGGGAAAAGGATGGAGAAACAGGAAGCGGAGGGAGAGGAGCGTGGCCGGAAAAGAAGAGAGTAGAATCAGGCACATGAGGAGGAGGAACTCCTAGGAGGCGCAAGTGGCCAGCAGTGCCAGATGTCCTGTCGAGGGTTAGGTGAAGTCAGGCCAACAGTCACTCCCTGGACTTGGCAGTGTGTGGGTAATGTGGATGGATGTGAGATTGCAGTGAGTTGAGAATGGCTGGGATGGGCAGAAGGGGGATCAGAGATGAGTTCACAAATCTTAGCTTACAAAGGACACAGTTAAATGAGGGTAGAAGCCAGAGGGAGGTGCGGAATTAAGAAAGGTTTTTGTTTGTTTGCTTTAATGCTAGTATTAGGCATGAGTGAATGCTGAAAAGAAAGACCCAGAAGAAATCAGAAGAAAGAGTGAAAATCCAGAGATGGGAAGAGGTAGCTCAATGTCCTTGGGACTGAAGAGACGAGAGCCCAGTACCCAGGAAGGGCTTTGCCTTGCACAAGAGGGACCCCATGTTCAGAAAGGAAGTGAGCACAGCTGGAGGCATCTGTAGATTCTGCTCTGAGAGAATGAGACATTGAGAGGCTTCCTTTGAAAAGACGCCTCGTTTCTCAGTAAGTAGGTAGTGTGGCCATCTGCTTAGACAACGGAGGCACAGTGTGGGAAAAGACTTGGAGAAGAGCAATGAACGTGATGCTCAGCTGCTGAGAGCACTGTGGAGAGGAGGCTGAGCCCCCTGCAGAGTCACTGGGTATGACTCAGCGCCTCCCTGAGACTGGAGCCAGGGCTGCTGGATCCACAAGGCCATGTGGCTATGGGCTGTTCCCCAGGAGGGATGAAGAGTGAGTCAGTGCAGAGAGGTGAAGTGGCGAGACTGGGTCAAGATTGAGTCTTGTTCTGCAGAGTTTCTGGAAGGCAGAGCAGCAAGATCAACCTTGCCTTCCCCCTCAAGTGAGGAGAGAATGGCTCCAGGATGGGCTGAGCTTTCTTGGCTGCTGGGGAAGGAGCCAAAGCCTGAAAGAAGCTGGTGCATTGAGGAAAGATCATGCAGTCTAGGGCCTCAGAGTCTTTAGGAGGTGGAAGAGGGTGCACAGAGATTAAGAAAGTGGGTGAGTGGGAGGCATTAGAGATTGTTTTCAGCAATAGGATGGGACAGCTTCAGAGCTTGGACCTGGAATGGTTTCTGGAAGAGCAAGGCCCAGGTGGGAGCAAAGGAGGAATAGCAGAGGGCAATGGGCTGTGGCCAAGCCATCCACATGGACCCTGAATAATGTGGGTCTAAGGGGACAGAGGAAGTCCAGGAGCCAGGGGACAAACCATCCAACCCCAAAGAGGGTAGCTGAGAGGTCAGGAGGGCACATCTCCCGTCTTTATTCCATATGTGAGTGTGCACATGTGTGTGTTTTCTGTGGCTTTACCCTGTCACTCCATGGTTTTCCACAAGAGAGGCTGTGGGAATTCTAAACACATGAGACTCAGGAGCACCTGCACAGCCTCAGAGAGATCTGAGTGTATCCCTAAGAAATCTAAAGTGAGCTTATGTAAGAGGCCAAATCAACATGGGAATGGGAAGCTTTCCTTGGAAGAGAAAGAAGAAAGTAGATGGTGAAGCAGTGAGACCACCGTTACAAGAAGAGCCACCTGTCCTGATCCCTCACTGGGGAGGGCCTAGAGGAGGCCGCTGTCTTAACCTGAAAACCTGATGAATCTTCTTCAGAATGAACCCTGCCCCTTTGGGGAGCAGTTGGATTTGTACTATTTTGCACCAAAGAACTTTCTCTCAAAGGAATGTGGACACCACCATTCTTCTAAATGATGCTTCTATGCAGAACACTGAGGATGTGGAACCGTAGGTGCTGGCAGGGCAGGGGAGACAAACTCTGGGCCATCAGGAACCTCACAGCTGAGCATGGAAATGAAGCCCATAGATGTTTTCAGCCGCTTCCAAGTAAGGAACTTGACAGAGTTTTTAAAATGCATCTCCAGTGATAGATCTAAGATGGCATTTACTATGATCTGGGCAACATTCTAAGCACTTTACCTCAATTTTTCTACTTAATCCTCACAACTACCTCGGGAGGCACAGGTACTGTTACCATTCTCATCTCAGAGATGAGAAAACGAAGGCACAGATGAAGCAATCTCCTCAAGATCAAACATATGGCAAACAAGACCCAAAATAGGAACCCAGACCCTGTCGCTCCAGAGCCAGTGTAATGAATAGGAATGTTAACATGACCCACATAATACTATTTATTGTTTGCTAAAAACCCCTCTTTATATACTGAGCTTGAATAACTTGAAGAACTTACAATCTGTTGTTTACATAAACAATAAAGTGAAGCTGTTTAAATTACTTTCTCAAACATCTAATACATGGTATAGGGAATAAATACTTTTTAAAGAATAGATGAACTGATTTTAGATCAGAAATGGAGAAAAAAATTTTCTTGAAAGCCCAAACTATTCATTCATTTATTCTAAATTAACAGAGTCCAAAAGAGTTCAAAAAAAATGGAAACATTAATGGGGGAATGGAAAACATGGACTACACCATACTGAAAGCCATTTCTCTCTTGCCACTGTTCTGAGTGAAACCATTTCTTACTAAGAATTATCTGTGTAAAGAATCACATCCTTATCTTGAATTTTCTTACTAGGACACAGAATAGAACATTAGGGAAACTAGTGTCTGAACATTTTAAAATTCAGGTTAAAAATTTCATTAATATTTTCAATTATAAGCATCTTACTGGTACCATGCAATGAAATAGAAGAGTTATAAATTTTAATTATACTTAGTAGTTTCTGTTTGGAATTTTCACCTGCTTCCTGTAGGGTTTAAGAGAAGTCAAAAATGAAGCCAACAAAAATGAAATTGCCTATTGCTAGTCACAAAGATAAACAGGTTTTAATTAGACAATTCAATTTAGATATTTTAAAATATTATTTTCGCTTGCCCAAAATGGAATAACAAATATGTGTATGGTTTACTGTGAAAATGATTAAAGTCATTTTTTGTGAGTTTGTAGTTGACAGTTCATTCATTGCAGAAAATTAGCTGTATTTATTTCCACTTGCCACTAGGAAAAGCCCACCAACTGTCTTAGAAAGTTCTTAGAAAGTCTTAGAAAGTCTCTTTCTAAGAACTGGCCTTAGTCCATATACTAGAGTGTGAGAAACAAATGGAAATCTACCAAAGCAATTCCCCATGCTAAAATCTTAACACAGAAGAGAGACATGGATAGGCTTTTTAAACCAAATACAGTTTTCACAGAATCAGGGGTTGCAGAGTTATTTAGCTTCATAAAGTGTGAGGGTCACTGTAATCCTCTGCTCTATCCAAATGCTGCAATGTACCCTTTAGGATAAAGGCCAGAGAAAAATGTACCCATCTCAGCATTTGGTGTTACAAAAAATATTTTAATTCTATAGTTTCCTTCATAGTCAGTGTAATATCCCTTCTGGCCACTGGCCATTTCACAGGCTGAGGAGACAGCAGTGATGACTGGCTTTGGCTGAGGACGACTCCTGAGGTCTGAGTTGTCACAGAGCAAGCACACAGGCGTCCTGTGTCTGCCTCTGATTCGGGGCTCAGGCACTTCCTAGGTACAGACCCCTGAGCGAGCCCCACTACAGCACTTCTCTGGGTCTCAGAGTCCTCATCCCCCAAAGTGAGAGGGTTAGACTAAATTATATGCACTATTTTTTAATTTTGAAATTCGGGGACTGTGCTTTTCCGCCAGGCTCCTGATCTTCTTACTTCTGTGATATAGGAAGCTCCTCCTATATGCAGCAAGGTGTTTCATTTGCGCAGGAATTGAGAGATGGAATTGAAACTTCATTCAACTGCAATATAACCGATTCCAGTCCATTCTGCCAATTATAGGGGAACTCTGGGATATCTTTATGATATTTACTATCTATAAAATTATTGGGCTTGTTCCTTTATTTCCTTTATTGGAAAAAAATCTGTTTTTTTTTTCTTGAGCACCATAGGGAAGAAATTTAGATAATATAATAATTCTTCTCTCCCGTGAATTCTGTTAATCTTTTAAAAAACATTGAAAAAGAAATATACATTTTTTTTGGTAATGTATAACCTTCCTAGCTTTTGAAAAATATTCTTTAAATATGCCAATAGTGGATGTGCTCCAGGGTTACTAATCAGAAGATCAGGAGATACTCTCATGTACAAGGAATTTTAAACATCAATTAAATGAATGATTTATTGATTGGCTTCGTAGAAAAGCAAGAGGTTAGAGGAATGGGCAGCTTCCTTTTTACTCTCTCTATTTTGCCTGAAATAGCACAGAGGAATCCATATCTGCCTACTAGGCTTTAGGCCTGGGCAATATCTCAGTTTGTGATTGATACAGGCAAGCATTTGAGACCTGGCCAGCGAGACAGTGAGGGAGGCAGCTACAGTTTGCTGGGGCTGAACACAGATCCTTTTAAAGAATTTTAGCTCTTTTGCCCTCCCCATGTCCTCTGCCCATATTTTCCCTTCACTCCCCACCAACCTCCTAAAGACCAAACCCCACTGGTGGTAGTATGGACCCTGATCCCTAAACTCTTTACCAATCTAGTCCTGAACTGCTGGTCTTGGTTTGTCTTTGGCATCTGCAAACATTACTTTAACCTTTCAAAGAACAGTACTCAAGATCCTTTTCTATTTCCATAGAGCAGTCACAACTAGATTAAGTCATTCCTCGTGGCCCTTTAGATCCCAGTGATGGCTACTCTCCTCTCTCTCTCTCCCTCTCTCTCTCTCTCTGTTTCCTCTCTCTCTCTCTCTCTTTTTCAGCAAAGACTGAGTTTTGACCAGGGCACTGAGATGGGAACAGATTCCCAAAGGCAAATAAGACATAGTTCTATTGTCAGGGAGCACACAGCTGGTTAGGGATTACAGGCAGAGAAGCAGATTGTTATAGTACAGGTAGTAAAGGTATCAGTGCAGATATTTCCTGTGTAGAGTGGTGGGCAGTAGAAGGAAGAAAAGGTTGATTTTATTTGAGTACATCAGAGAAGAAATTATGAGAGAATCTGGATCTTGAAGCATAATCAATGCTTCATTGTGCAAATATAAGAGTGGGCACTCCAGGAAATTATCCATCTTACACTTCTAGCTCAGGTTTGCTAGGAAGACAGAATTAGCAGAAGTCAGTGCAAGAGGAGAGAGGAGTCATGGGTCTCCTAGGCTTCTGGTTTAACTGACGTGGGGGATGGTCATTTACTGCAACAGAGATGGCAAGACAAGGACAAATTTAATGTGTGTGAGAACCTTTCAGAAAAGGGCATGCTTCATTCACTGCCAATTAGTAAAAGGTGAGGCTCCATCTGACAATTGGGCTTTGCCATCTTGTTCTTCTAGGCAGTGTGTCATCAGCACTGGAGATCCAGCACAGATGTACTTTTTGTGTCCAGGCCGATAGCTGCAGATTTCATGAAGCAGAGAGGAGGACATAGACAGTGTCAGTGTCGTAGAATGAACCCTGGTTTTCTTGTGGGTGCCTCTGCAGAAACTCTGACATCATTTAGGATCTTCATTATTGCACTAATCATTTCTACATGTGTGCTCTTATCTACTTGGGGGTGGAGTGAGTTGGATCATCAATATTTAGAAATTCGCCAGCACCTTTGTGTCAAGGGTTTTTGTGTCATGGTAAGTTTCAGAATAATTCATTATTCCTATCGTGTTTCTTGCACAGAGGATTTTATCAGTGGTAATGATGCTTCAGTGTTTGAGCCCTTGAGCTGTGAGTTGTGATGATCAACATGCCATTCTCAGCCTGGTTCTGTGAATTTTACATGGTTCTAGGTCATTCTGGGAAGAGCAAAGCTCTATACCATTTATAGTCAACAATACAAAACCAGCATATCTTGGTTAATTTCACTAATGGTCTATCAGTGCTACTTATCATTTCAAAGAACCAGCTTTTTGTATCATTTATCTGTTGTGTTTTGTTTCAGTTTCATTTAGTTCTGCTCTGATCTTGGTTGTTTCTTTTCTTCTGCTGGGTGTGGGTTTGATTTGTTCTTGTTTCTCTAGTTCCTTGAGGTCTGACCTTAGAGAGTCTGTTTATTCTCTTTCAGACTTTTTGAGGTAGGCATTTAATGCTATGTACTTTCCTCTTAGCCTCACTTTTGCTATGTCCCAGAGGTTATGATAGGTTGTGTCAATATAATCGTTCAGTTCAAAGAATCTTTTAATTTCCATCTTTATTTCATTGTTGACTCAACGATTATTCAGGAGCAGGTTATTTAATCTCTATGTATTTGCATGGGTTTTAGTATTCCCTTTGGAATTGATTTCCAATTTTATTCCGCTGTAGTCTGAGACAGTACTTGATATGATTTCATTTTCTTTCTTCAATTTGTTAAAACTTGTTTTGTGGCCTGTCATGTGGTCTATCTTAGAGAATGTTCCATGTGCTGATGAACAGAATGTATATTCTGCAGTTGGGTAGAATGTTCTGGAAATATCTATGAAGTCCATTGGTTCTAGGACATAGTTTATAAGTGCATTTTTTGTGGGCTACTTTTTTTTACATTATTTGTTTTTATATGGACAACAGGGGAGATGCATATTCACAAAATCCTCATATATAATTAAGACACTGCAGTTCCCAGATATCTGGGTTTTAGGATATCAATTTATGACAGCTTTGTTTTGTGAGCTCAATGACTTTTGTGATGACATATGTGTATCTTACATTCTTTATATCTTTGCATTTTATCTTTTGCATTTTTTGCAAATATATATTTTCACATGTAGTTCTATATATTATTTTGCATTATATTTTTATATATAGTTCATATACAGTTATATGTATATAGCTTCATATATAGTTTAGTCCAACAAAAAATCATTAGTACATATGGAAGTAACCATGACTTACGTTTATTGCTTTGATGCATATTAATGAGACCCAACAATGGATTCGTGACTTTTAAAATGATTATCTCTACACTCACATCTAAGTTTCCATAACTCTTGGATGTTTAAGTTTGGGGCAGGTTAAGAAAGTGTCAGGAGGATTCATGCATTTTATTATATTCTAGCAAAGATCATCACAACAAAGCTTGCCTTGGGCCACAGTCTCGTTTGATTAATCCTCTTTAAAGCAACTATGCTCTGGTCTTCACCAAGTAGCAGCAGAAATTAAGGATTTGAAAGTGGCAGCAGTTTTTTCAATGGGCTCTAAACGGCTCTTCTAGCACATGGAATTAAACAGAGCCCAAAGTCCTCATTTGCTTCCTGTGCACACTGACTACTCAGAATGACATGGGTTATATATATATGTGTTATAGAGTTTGGGTACATAAATATATATGAGATGTATTGAGACTGTAGGTGAACTGCGTCACCCTCATTTAAAACATGAGTAAATTAAGTTCTGAAGGTTGTGATTTAAATAAAGCTTATACAGTTAGTTTCCATCTTTACCATTCTTGTGTGTCACTGACATTATTATACCTCTACTAGTGCAGGTGAAGCAGTCACTCCCTCCCCTCCCTTCCCACCCACTGGGAGAAAGGATTAGCAAGGCTTATTTGAAGGCAACACTGTGGGTGATGAGAGCTTTGCCTGGGAAGCCACACTCACCCTCAGCTCTCCCAGGAAATGCAAGCCCCCGATGAAACTACAAAGGAGTGCAGAGCAAAACTGTGTGTGCTGTTCAATCAAAATGACCCTTGGGAAAGATAAATAACTCACAACTCGCAGCAGGTATTTGACCAGCAGTATATCTGGTGTCTGCTGAACGCTCTCTTTCTGATTTGCAGACCACCATCTCCCTGTTATTCCCCCACCTGGCCTTTCCTTGGTATTTGTACACAGACACATACACATATAGATCTGATGTCTCTTTTTCTAAGGGCATTAATCCCATCATCAAAGCCCCACTCTCATGATCTCATCTTACCCTGATTACCTCCCAAAGGCCTCACTTCCAAATACCATCTTACAGTCTTTATATCTTTATATAATTCCCAGATATATCTTTATATCTGGGAATTAGGGCTTCAACATATGAATTCATTGGGACACAAATATTTAGTCCATAGTAACCTCTTTTTTTGGTTATTCTGTGATTAGAAGAGACTTCTATACTTTGAAGATTAGGATGGATGGGACTGCAGTACTCAAGGTTTACATTTTAGACAAACTTGTGTTCTAGTCTCACCTCTGATTCTTCTGTCTTCATGATGCTGGACAGCTCTCTAGGTATAAATTTTCTCAACTGTAATGTTGTTCAAAACTATTACCTATTTGTACAGTTGCAGTCAAGATTAAATGAAAATTGTGCATGTAAAGCTCTTAGCACAGTATTTGGCACAGAATAGGTTCTCGATACAAATTTATCTTATGAATTATGAAAAGCAACCAAACTTATCCAAGAAAAGCTGAGACTGGTAACACAATATGAAATTTTTTGACCAGTGGTTTCGTAATTAATGTCAGATAGAATTTGTTTGTATTTGATCATACATTTTGTTAAGTCTCTATTAATTATAACACTTCACATGTTAAAGTAAACATAGACAAATGGTGTGTGTGTCTGTGCACAGCATGTGAGCATGTGACCATATGTACCTGATAGCCTTCCCCATCACTTCTTTGGGTAAATAGCCTATATTCTAATACTAGAAATAATTTCGACTAACCCCCCACTTCAAATTTTTGAGTTTGTTTTTCTTATATTAAAATCTGTTTATTTCAATAAAACCAGAAATTATTTAAGCCTGCTTTTTCAAGGTTATTCTCTAACAAAAATGTTTATTTGCACTTCAATAAGGAGATGCTCCAGTTAAATGTTCCTAGTAAGAAACTGACAAAAACCAACCAGCCAACCACACACACACACACATGCACATACTCCTCAACTCTCAAAACCGTAAATTCCCATGAATCACGTGATTTGGATATCCATGCTGTTAATAATGTAGCAAGTATCCTAAAATATTTAGTATTTACATTTTATGGAAGTGATCATTACTTTTCGCTTCATTTAGGCTTAGTGACTCAGATGAAAAAGTAAGTCAGTCTGTTCTCATATGACCTGAAATGTCAAGGTGACAATTCATTTGATCCTCAGTAAGAAAGCATACTAACAGAATTTTTTAAAAGCTGAATTTTCAGCAGAATGAGCCAGAGATGAATGAATCCTTACCCTGGCTTTAATGATCATAGTAGTCACACCTTCTCATAACTACTAGCACAAAAGGCATTTGCCATTAACTCCAGAGCATTTAAAGTAAAGGGGAGATAATGCACATTTCAGAGAACAGCCTTGAGGATGGGAATGGAATTCGTTGCATTTCAGTAAAATCTGAGCTTGCAGAGGGCAAGGAGTAATTCTGAATGCTCGTGGAGAATAAAACAAAATCTAAACATCATTCATAACCTACGGCAATTAAAAAGCAGCCCATAGAGCTGGAAATTCAAAAGGACTGTGTCTTCATGAAAACATTAAGCAGCTCTCTCTCTTTAAATTTGGTTCAAAATGTACTATAAAGACCTGTGGGGTTTATTTCTGCATATTGATTAGATTTATGTATTTAGAAAAGAGCTACCAGGAATATATTCCCAGAAAGCGACTTTAAGCCCTAGTAAGTTATCTAATTTCTACCCTTGTAAAGCAAATTAATAAAAAAAATAGGATCCTGCAAATTCAGTGGTTTCTCTGGTGAAGCTATGTTCCCGCGCCCCCATCACCGCACTTACCCAGGATGAACCTGTCTCAGGCTGTAATTGTTTTGTGATTAGTGTGAATGTGTGTTCCCCACCACACAGATTCACTATTGATTTTTAATTAATAACAATGTCTTGTATTTATATACTTACCATCCCAGAAAAATGTGAAGGCTTTATAGTTGGTGAATTCCGATTTATCTTTATACTCTCTGGCTGAATGTAAAGATTAGGTATTCCAATTTCATTTTAGGGAGGAAAAATAGAACCCGAAATGTTAAATTATTGACCATGGGTAATTCAGAAAGCTAATAATAGAACCAACAATTACAATCTGGTAGCACTGACTTTTCATTCTGGCTTTTTGCTGAAAATATCTGGTCAGTTAGGTCAACTGTGATTATTCATTGGGAAAAGGAAGTTAATCAGTTATTATTTGAAATTGTTATGATGAACAGAAGTTTACATTTCTCCTTGTACTTTGGTCATTATAATAACTGGGCTTAAGATACGTTTGCTTGTTAGACCACATGCACATTTTTTGTAGCTCATATTAATATCTTTGGAATGCTTGTAAGTGACATGTATCAGAAATTTACCTCCTGGTAAGGGAGCAGTGCAAAACTTACGTTTTGACATTAGGTAGCTGTCACTTTTTAAGGACTGGGTATCTCTTTTTTTTTAATTTATTTAATTTAAATTTAATTAATTTAAATTAAGGCCCCAGTGTGTGATGTTCCCCTCCCTGTGTCTGTGTGTTCTCATTGTTCAACACCCCCAAGGACTGGGTATGTCTGTCACCTACCTGGCATTGTTTTATCTGACAAAAACATGTAATCGTCTCTCCAAGAAAAACATGCTCAAAGCACTTACCTCATTGTACCTATTGGAAAGTTACCAATCTTTCAGTCACCCATTCCTCTAGTCTTAAAAACATGGGACTCCGATTTTTCCCCCTTTTTTCCATTACAGTTTCTGTCAATCTTCCCTGAGAATTTATTCCTTTATTTCTCTGTCTTATGCTTACTGCTATCACTCTCCTCTTTACGTATAATGCAGTGACTTCTTTATTGCATCCAACTCCCCAAATCCACTTTAGATTAACTTTTACAATAAATTCTCTGTTATTTTTGAAATTTTGAATTTTCAGGCACCAAAAATACACAGAATAATATGCTGAACATTAATATCCCCGCCACCCAGTTTTAAAAATGCAACGTTTGGGACACCCAAATGTTGAAACCCTCTTCGAAGCCACTCCCAATTTTGTTTCTTTCCTTCCTTCCTTACTACCATGAATTTAGTGGTTATTATTCTCATTGATGCTTTTATATGTCAACTTCACATATGTGCCTTCATTAAAATGTATATGTAGTATTTATTCATTTGAGTTCTTTCTTTCTGCAACTTTCATTTTCTTCGTTGTGACTTTGGGATCGTCATTATGATTTCAGTGGTATCCACATTAATGCATATGACTATATTTCCTTTTATCTCATTACTCTTATCCATTGGTTTTACATATAATTTATCCATTCTTCTGAGGATAGACATTGAATCACTTGCAATTCTTTTTCCTCAAATACAAGCAATTAGGTAGTAAACATTTTTTTAACTTGCTTTCTTGTTCATATTTGTGAGAGTTTCTCTAGGGCATATACCCAAAGATCTCAATGCTAAAAGGTGGAATCTGCTCATTTTAAAATTTGTTATTAAAATGTGGCTGTGCCAGCTGACATGCTCTGCTCACATGCTGTACTTCATCTACCAAAGGCTCTTCATTGATCTGTCCACCAACTTCAGGGGACTTTCAGCCTCCTCAAACAGGAGAGCTCTTCCTCATTTTTCTGTCTGGGAGACCTTCCCCAGGGACTACTTTTTGTGAGGGATCACAAATCCAAAAGCTTTTGGACTACACACTGAAATGTAGATGTGTGAAATGCAGGGTGTGTGATAGATCTAGGGTGGATAGTGGAGATGGCGCATGTGCTAATGCCTCCTGTCTGACTTATGGTTTCCAAGTTTGCTGTATTACTTTATTTTCCTAAGAGTCTCTCTCAGAAACATGGAAAAAGCTGATTCATTTTATAGCAGCAAAGAGTAAGGACTCTGGAGCCAGCCTGCCTGGGTTTGAATCCCTGCTCTTCACCGTGACTAGTTGTATGTTTTTGAGCAAGTTTCTGAACATCCCCAAGGCTTGGTTTCCTTATTTGTAAAACTGGGGAAGTGCTAGGACTTACTTTATAAAGCTCTGGTGAGAACTAAATGAGATAATATTCATAAACCTCTAAAGTAACTATTCAGGTCATTTTTGTTGAATTGTTGAGGAGAGTACAAATAACAAAGTTTATATGATTTTTGCTCTGCATCAGGCATTGTTTTAGGAATTGGGGAAACAGTAACCATAGTATCTCTAATGGCCTTAACTTCTGTCTCTTTCTCAAATTAAATTGCCAGCTGGGTTCAAGCCCCTAACACATTGCTTGGCCATACAGTAGGCACTTAAGAATATGTGTTAAATCCGTAAATGAACCTAATGATTCTTCTAAGGCAACGTAAATGCCCAAGGCAAAATCTGAACCATGATGGAGCAAGGAAATTATACCCACAATAGCTTGACTCTCTACATATTAACGTATTCTTATTCTTTAAAAATGGATTATTTCTGTGTCATATGGGTAGCAACTTGCCATTAGTCATACTATTTGAGTAGACAGAATATCATATGCTTTGCTGATGAGGAATAACATAACTATTTTGGATCCCTTACTTGTATACAAAATAACACACCCAACCTTCGATCATCACCAGTCTTTTTGGTTTTTTATTTCCTCAAATTTTAGGTCTCATTGTTCATGAAGGAGCTGCAGTTTACAGA
Source organism: Cheracebus regulus (assembly GCA_963574635.1). Lineage (NCBI taxonomy): Eukaryota > Metazoa > Chordata > Mammalia > Primates > Pitheciidae > Cheracebus > Cheracebus regulus. The sequence goes on along the minus strand of CAUYQU010102268.1, from coordinate 20,808 downwards.
GTGTTCAAGCGCTGGCGAGCTGTGAATTTGCACTGGGATGTGTTAAATTATGACAAAGCCACAGACATCGAAGAAAGCAGCCGGGGAGAGTCTTCCACAAGTAGGACTTTGTGGTTGCCATTGACAGCTCTGCGGAACAGAAACTTGGTTCACCCAACTCAGTTAACCTCGCCAAGGTTTCAGTGTGGCTACGTGTTATTGCACCTATTCAGTCGGATGAGGCCCCATGAAGACTTATCAGAAGATAACAGCTCCGGGGAGGTTGTGATGAGAGTGACTTCAGTGTGACAAAAGCATAGGCGGATGCAGTGTGGACCGCCCTGCACATTTTGGAATGTAATTGCAATGAATGGCGAGACCATAGCACTTCTGGAAAACACACATCTATGAACTTTTTAAAATTTATGCTTTTTATATGAACATTTGAATTGCAAATACATTTTTCTGAGAAAAAGAGTCCTCTTGTTCTTCGTTGTCTGATTTGTCACATCTTTTATAAGTTGGTACTTGAAATCATCATACATATAATTTAACTATACTTGGTTAAAAGAATAATGGAAGTTATCCTTAAGGCCAAAACTATTTTTTCTTGCTTGTTTTAAATATATTTTTATGAAAGCTTTCACTCTGTGTGTAATTTTTTAGACCTGTTACAAATGGGTAAGAGTTTAGGATGCTGTGGGCAGATTTCAAAGTGCCTGTTGGTTCTGCAACATGGAGAGCTCGGAGGTGATGCTCTCATGCCTCGGGCTGGTTGGCAAACTGAAGCATGACTTTTTGCTGTGATGAGGTAACCAGTCACCAGGAATGCATGGTCTAGGACGTATGACTTGTTATCTAATTTCTGAAACAGAGAGCTTGTAGAAAGATAAAAAGGAGTGGAATAAAAATAGTTTTACTCCAGTACATATTACATAAGCAGAGCCTTGCATACTTACAACCTCAAAGGCTCACCAAAATGTTGTGTCCTAGTACCTGCAATAATGCTAATGACTAACATTTGCACAGCCCTCTGACAGACCTATCACAATTAATTTGGTTATTTATTAGTGTCTTGAATTTTTTGAGCACCATCTTAATTAGATTTTCTTTTCGTAAAACCTTACATGCCTTCTTAAATCATTGAAATGCTAACCCTATTACTTGGTTTAATGAGGTTATATGAAATATGTTTGCCAGTAGTGAGAAGTTTTTTCTTTCACTAGATGAGTATTTTTTAAATGAAAAAAGGAAACGAAAAATGAGGCTATTGACTCCCCAGGAACAGGTTGCTAACTAGTGGTACCTGGGGATTTTCTACCTTCTTATCTACCTAATGGAGGTAACTGGCACATTTTAATGAACAACCACAGAGCAGAAGAGAAGGCAGGAAGGAGATTTTCCCTAGAAACGTGAATTGAACGTGCTGGTCGTTGAAAGTAATTAATGACTAGATTTTAAATCATATAAAATAAAATGCTTCATATTCTATTTTCTAAAAATGACTTTTGGGTGATTAATAATAGAAGAGTTCACGTTTACATAATGGAATACTTCACAGAATAGGTTGTGATTCCTCCACAGCAATTTTTCCCAAAATTTGAAGTAATATTTTTCCAGTCAAAAACTGTGTCACAAATGATAAGGATGGTACAATTTGCAGAAATGCGAAGAATGAATCCTAAAAGAAGGAAAATTCAGCCATTATTTAAAGGAAGATTTAGGTGGTGCGAATGCTAAACAGTGCTTCAAACTTTGATTGATTGCTTGTTTTAATCTGATGTTCCATTAGCACAGTCCTGGGTGAGATTCCTGAACAGTTACACCAGTAAGGCAGATCATTAACAATACAAAGCTTAATAGGGAAAAATTGTGGTTACTCTTAACATTACAATTTAGAGCATTATGTTAAAAAATACTGGACTAAGAGACTTTAGACACAAATTAGACTATCACTGCTCCACTGCCCTCTGAATCAGTGCACACCTTTGCATTCATGTCAACTCACTCGAAAACAAAAAGGGACAGAGGATGAGAAACCTGCTGTCTATAACGACTGTGTGAGTGCATGAGGTGGAGGCGGCTGGAGTTGAGGGCATGATGGAAAGGGGAGTGGAGGGTGGAAATGTCCATTGGAAAGAAACACGCAGCTAGCCTTCCTGTTTCCCAAGACCTTGCTCTTTGAATGTATCTCTTGTCTACATCCTGTCTTCACAACTCCCACCTTCTCACACACACACCCCCACACACCCCGAATCAATATTGGAATAAGAAATCTGGCAGAATTTCCACTCAACGAAATGTGCCATCCATGAAATGATTGCATAGAAACTCCAAAGAGGCAGAGTGTGGTGGCTCACGCTTGGAAGCCCAGCACTTTGGGCAGCTGAGGCAGGTGGAAAATTTGAGGTCAGGAGTTCAAGACCAGCCTGGCCAACATGGTGAAGCCCCGTATCTACTAAAAATACAAAAATTAGCTGGACGTGGTAGTGTGCACCTGTAATTCTGTCTACTCAAGAATCACTTGAGCCTGGGAGGCAGAGGTTGCAGTGAGCTGAGATTGTGCCATTACACTTCAGTCTGGGCAACAAACTGAGACCGTGTCTCAAAAAAAAAAAAAAGGGAAACTCAAAAGAAACACTCCAAGGGTGGAGAATGCATTTAGAGAATTGAAATAATCGAGCTTTAAAATAATTGAAATGCTTAATATCATCCTATATGAGTTAATGCCATAATTCAACCTCAGGCTGCCTTACATGTCAAAAACATCTATGGTAAGGAAATGAGTTGGAAATATTTTAAATTATTATTTTCAAAATCTTTTTCAATATTATACAGATTTAGAAGCTGTATGTAGCCTGTCTCTTTTCAATAATTTGTAGTAGAAACAGAGCACTTTCTGTGCTGGGCACTGTTAGCGGTGGGGCATGGGTGGGGCATGGATAAGCCAGGTCGTCAGGAAGAGTCTGCGTGTGCGGATAGGCTGCACCACGTTGTATGTGTCGTCATACAGGTGAGCCAAGGTGCCAATCTAGAGGGGTTGTCAGTTGCCCTAGGGCAGCCAGGAAAGGTGTCCCTGACAAGCTTTCAGGCCATGGGTCTGGAAGCATGAATACTTGCCCATCAAATGATAGAACACTCTGGAACAGCTGCAGAGTAAAAGGCATGTTCCAGCAATGGAGAAGCTTCATGTAGGGGAACGTGGGCCACAGGTGAAGGCATGACCCCACCATAGGTATCTGGGACTGAATCTCATATAGGAGACAATGTTCAAGCAGTGGGCGGTAAGATTTAGCAAGGTCATTTGTGGGGGATGGATGTTCTCTCTCCACCGGTTGCTGCAAATTCAAAGAGGCAATAGAAATACTAGGACATCAAATGGGCTATGCTGCTTTCTTTTCCTCTCTGGGATGATAGCAACGGCCATCATTCTTAAGAGGAAAGCATATCATAGCTCTTGTGGAGTAGAGGACAGTTTCTCCATTACTAAATGAGCCACAAACACTTTCCAGGGTAAATACATTTTGTCATCAGGTCGTTTTCTTTTTTTTTTCTTTTTTCTTTTTTTTTTTTTTGAGACAGGGTCTTGCTCTATTGCCCAGGCTGGAGTGGAGTGATGTGATCTCGGCTCACTGCAACCTCTGTGTCCTGGGTTCAAGCAGTTCTCATGCCTCAGCATTCCAATAGCTGGGATTACAGGTGACTGCCACCACATCTGGCTGATTTTTGTATTTTTTAGTAGAAACGGGGTTTCACCATGTTGGCCAGGTGGGTCTTGAACTCCTGACCTCAGGTCATCTACCTACTTCTACTTCTCAAAGTGTTGAGATTACAGATAAGCCATCGCACCCAGCCAATAGTTTTTGTGTTTTTTTTATTCTATACATCCCACTAACTAAAAACATGCCAAAATAAAGCAAGCTCTCTCTCTTGTTTTTGCTTCAGCCTGGGACAGCTTCTCTTTTCTGTTTCTTCCCTTATCAGTTAGCAATGTTAGCCTGGCCTGTTATTTTTGATGATGCACAAATGTGCCCTCTTCCCTGGCCTAGATTTGGGAGGAGGATTTGTCATCTAGCAATTGATGTGTCACACTTACTTGTTTATTCATTCATTCGCCATTATTTTTCTGAGACAGAGGCTTGCTCTGTCACCCAGGCTGGAGTGCAGCATGATGATCTCAACTCACTGCAACCTCCACCTCTTGGGTTCAAGTGATTCTTGTGTCTCAGCCTCCTGGGTAGCTGGAATTACAAGATGCACTCCCATGCCCAGCTTGTTTTTTGTTTTTGTTTTTGTATTTTTAGTACAGACAGTGTTTTGCCATGTTAGTCAGTCTTGTCTCAAAATCCTGGCCTCAAGTGATGTGCCCACTAGGCCTCACAAAGTGCTGGGATTACAGGCATGAGCCACCACGCCTGGCCTGGTGTGTTACTTTTAAACAGAGGTATTGCTTTGCCTATATGTCTCTTAGTAATAGCTTAGTTTTTAACATACCTTTTAATAGCAGTAAGTTACAAATAGCCAATATTTTAAACTTCTCTTTCCCAATTCAACCTTTTACAAGCTAAGATGTGGCAAATTTTGTTTTAAATTATGTATAAGTATTATATGATACATAATAAAATGTTATATATAATAATGTAATATATAATTATTTCATTATGTACATAATATATATTATTTACATACATGACATAATTTATACAAAATTATATGTGTTCTACATATTAAGAAATAATAGGTTAAAGACCTTAAAAAGATACTTTAGGCATTTAGCTTAGTGCCAGTTTATCGGTTCAGAAAAAAATGTTTCCATCATGTGTGGGTGATACAGAATTGCAGCAGATGCTGTAATTTATAGCAAAGCTCAAAGTTCTGGGACCCAATGGTACCTACAGATTAATTCATTCCTTCATAAAGGCACCATTTTGTATACTATAGGTTTATGTGATGAATTTGTTAAGGAGTTTACAGTTGTTTTGGCAGGGCAAGGTGGTTCACACCTATAATCCCAGCACTTTGGGAGGCCAAGGCGAGCAGATCAAGAGGTCAGAAGTTCAAGACAAGGCTGGCCAACATGATGAAACCTCATCTCTACTGAAAAAACAGAAATTAGCTGGGCGTGGTGGCGGGCGCCTGTAATCCCAGCTACTCAGGAGGCTGAGGCAGAATCTCTTGAACCCAGGAGGTGAAGGTTGCAGTGAGCCAAGATTGTGCCATGGCACTCTAGCCTGGGTGATAGAGTCAGACTCCATCTTGAGAAAATAAAATTTTTTTTAAAAAAGTTGTTTTAAGATATTTTCTCCCTAGGAGAATGAAAATAATGCACAGTTTCCTATAAAGTTTTGGTATTGTGTTTTTTAATCATGTTGGTTTTGTGTATGTGTGTGTGAGATGGAGTTTCACTCTTGTTGTCCAGGCTGGAATGCAATTACCTCCCAAGTAGCTGGGGTTACAGGAATTCACCACCACACCCAGTTAATTTTTGTAGAGATGGGTTTCACCATGTTAGCCAGGCTGATCTCGAACTCCTGACCTCAAGTGATCCGTCTGCCTAGGCCTCCCAAAGTGCTGGGATTAAGTATTTTCTATTTCTTTTCCAAAATAAGTCAGCAATCACTCAATTTTCTTGCAACTTTTCATATTGTTGAGTTTTCTACATGCAAAATAGCTTTTAGGGGAGGAATTATCTTTTTCTGATATTACATGTAGGGGAAAAATATTCCCTCTATTATATACAGAGAAGGGAGCTTAATGCATCAGTAGTGATGAGCTGGGCATTTAAAAACCTTGCCTATGGACCCATCAAGCAGGGATATCCGTGGCAACTGCTGGACCTCAGAAGGGGCATCCGCCGTGGGCAAGAGGAACCATGGAGAGAAACATCTTATTATGGTGGTGAAGTTAGCTCTTCATCACAGCTGCGCAGGGGCTTTGGGACCGTGGAGATCTGTACAGAAGCTGCTGTGGCAATGAGAACAATGGGTGGAGGGTATAGGAACTCACTAGGACACTCTTCCCATGATGATCTTGAGAATGTCAGGATTTACTAAAAAAGAAGAGCCAGTGCATGGAGTAGGAGACCAGCAGAAGGGAAAACTCACTCTTCAACTAAGTCCTTTATTATGAGGCTGCTTTTGTTAGCTGCAGCTCTCAGGATGCTTCCTTCTCTATGACCCCATCCTTATTCATTAATCTTGGCTTGGGCAAACACAGTAGCATTCTCCTACAGTGCCATTGTTGAGGCTTATAGTGGGGTCCAGCTTGCTCCCGCTGGGTGTGTTAATGAGGATCAGTGCCCCAGATGAGCTGCAGAGGCTTCCCCTCACAAGGAGGTGAGGACCAAGCCAGGAGCAATGGCAGCTGAGGAGAGGATGAGGAAAGGGTGGGGGCACAGCGACCGTGAACCCAACAGTCACCCTGTGAGGTGAAAAGGAGGGGAGTCTTCTGGGAATACAGGATAAGAGACAGACTGATTTCAAGTTGATGGTCACGTGGACGATGCAGTCAAGTAAACTGGCATTTAGAACAGAGTGGTATAAGTGCTATTTTGCAGAAATGAGAACTTAAGGAAGAGCACATGGGAAGGATGAGTGGCTGAGACCAAGGGTTCAGGGAGGGTCCCCTGAAGGAGGTAATCATTTAAATTGAGAGCCTGAAGAAGCAAGGCCAACTGAAAAGGCAGACAGAGTGTGCACAGAAAGCAAGCACATTTGCAGAGAAGCAGAACGCTTGGCAATTTACATGTAAGAGGCTGATATAGTTTGGCTGTGTCCCCACCCAAATCTCATCTTGCATTCCCATGTGTTGTGGGAAGGACCTGATGGGAGGTAATTGAATTGTGGGGGCAGGTCTCTCCGGTGCTGTTCTCATGATAGTGAATAAGTCTCATGAGATCTGATGGTTTTTAAAAGGGGAGTTTCCCTGCACAAGCTGTTTTCTCGTGTCTGACACCATGTGAAATGTACCTTTCACCTTCTCCCATGACTGTAAGACTTCCCCAGCCACATGGAACTGTAGGTCCAATAAACTTTTCTTTTGTAAATTGCCAGTCTCAGGTGTGTCTTCATCAGCAGCGTAAAAATGGACTAATACAGAGTCACAAAGAGAGATAACAAGGGAGAGCTGCCTTGATGCCTCCTGGGGTCAGCAGAATGGGGGATCCCTGTGCTAACCCTGGGACAGGTAGCTCAGGGCAGCAGGAGTTGGCAGAATGATCCTATGTCCTTTGATGGCTTCGCTGAGTTTGTGCGCATAGAAGACAACATGGAGATGACCGAGAGGCAATCAGATGTGTGAGTCCAATGCTCAGAAGCAAGACCGCTGCTAGAGCCTTATCTGTCAGAGACATAGATGGGACCAGCACCTGTGGGAGGAGTGAGGATGGAGTCAGAGAGAGAGTGTGCTAAGTGTGGAGAAGGACCAAGGGCGTTAAATATTTAGAAGCCAAAAGGAAAGACTGCTTCAGAAACAAGAGTATCAAATGTCCCTGAAAAGTCAAACCAGGACTGTGAAGCCTGTGGCATTTAACAGCAAGGCGGACCTTGGCGCTTTTGACAGAAGCAGTTTCAGTGAAATTGCAGGTGAGGGAGAAGCTGCAATCTAATTGTGAATGGCAGGGACAAGAAGGCAGTGGCTGTGTTTCTCAAAATGGGATTTCCTTTTCTTCCTCCTTTTTTATCTTTTATTCTTTATTTCTCTCTCTTCCTTCATTTCAAGATGTGAGCTCCTTGAGCACGTTTAAATGGGAGTTGAAATTGTTCATAAGTGAGGGCAATAAACCTTCCTGAGGAGGGCGGAGGGGGTGGGATCTGGAACTCTGCACGGCAATTGAGCTGTGACTTCAACCAGAAGGAAAGCAGTAGAGCAGGAGTGGGGCAGCATGTAACTGCATAGCTTTGGTTAGAAGGAAATTAGGGAACCCCTCATTGGCGGCTTCCATTTTTTCTTTGGAATAGGAGACATGGTACTTCATATGCAACCTCTCTAAACCAGAACTCTTTGTTTCTCCTTGAAAACCTGTTCCCCTGTCATCTCTGAAAATAGAAATTGCATTCTTGTAGTTGCATAAGCCAGAAAACCTTGGCATCATCCCTAAATCCTTCATTCCTTTGTATCCCATCTTCAATCTACCAGTGAATTCTATCAGTTCAGTCTTTAACATTTTTCCAAATCTAATCACCAGGCTTCACCTCCCTTGCTGGTGTGAGCCACCATCATCTCTCACAGGACTACCTCAGTAGCTCCCTGAGGTCAGTTGTATTGAGTTGAATGGTGTCTCCTCCAAAATTCATGTCTTCCTGGAATCTCAGGATATGACCTTATTTGGAAATAGGGTTTTGCATATGTAATTAGTTAAGACTAAGTCAAACTGGCTGAGGATAAGCTCTAAATCCAATGATTGGCATTCTTATGAGAAAACCAGGTGAAGACGCAGAGAGACACAGACACACAAGAAAACATGACATGTGATGATAGAGGCAGAGATTGCAGGGAGGGAGCTGCAAGCCATGAGGGCCAAGACTGTTGGCAGTCACCAAAGCTAACATAAACGGATGCTCCCCTAGAGCCTTCACAGAGACCACGGATCCACTGACACATGGACTTTGGACTTCTAGTCTCCATAACCATGAAATAATGTGTCTAATTTTTAAGCCACTCAACTTTTGATATTTGCTATGACAGCCTCAGAAAACTAATACACTCCTCTTGCTCCCCATAGTCCTAGCTCACAGCAGCAGAGTCATCATTTCAGAATGTAAATCAAGTCATGTCATTCCTCTACTCAAATACACTCAAATGGGGTCTCATCTCACTGAGAATGAAGTCCATGCCCTTGCAGAGTCCCGCAAGGTCCTACGTGATCTACCTCTGTGACTTCAACTCCTACTACACTTTTACTTGCTCAGTCCGGCTTGTGCGAGCTTTGAAACATATAAAGCATCTTCCGGTTCTCACTTTTCCCTCAACCTGGAACACACTTGCCCGCATGTCCTCATGGACCACTTTGCTTCCTCCCCGTCTTGAAGTCCTCCTGGACCACTCTGAAATGGAGCTCTCCTCCTGCTGTCTACTCCCTCCCTCTGCTTTATGTTCTCTGGAAAACTTTCCAGCACCCAACATAGTATATGTTTATTTACTACTCTTTTCCTCCACTAAAGCATAAACTTCATGAGATCTGGGGCTACATTTTGTTCAATGCTACTCCCCCGATGCTTAGCGACTGGCACACAGCATGACTGGCACACAGTAAGCTCTTGATAAACATTTTTTTTAACTAAATGAATATGCAAGGAATAAGAAAGGAGATGTTAGGATTGGAGGAGACTGTTGAAAGTTTAAATATGGTGGAGGATGGGGAAGGAAAGGACCTGGGAAAGAGAAGACCTGTCTGGAACAGTTGATACAGAAACCATGACTTTACAGGGTTAGCCTTGTGTGCACCCCACACGTGGGTTTAAGTATCAAGTCTTCACAAAGTAGGTTAACTTGTACAGAAGGATGCCTTGATCAACACTGCATACAGTGTTAACTGGACAAACTTTGCATTAAAAAGAATCATATGACAATGTTCAAAGCCAAATAAATCACTATTGTTCACCTGCTAGGAGATTGCAATGCATGTGCTGGTCAGATTATATAACCACTAAGATTTCTTATAGCTCTGACACTTGGCAGTTTCCTTCCTCCCTCACCCTCCTCCTCCTCCTTCTCCCTCTTAATCTTATTCTTTCCCTTCTTCCCTTTCTTTTTCTTCTATATCACCAACACACCATTATCAGAATCCACAATTTGCTTCAATTTCTTCTTTGCCACAACAAACCTCTTTCTGGCTGCCATCATTTTAGAAACAATGAAGAAATGAAATTTATATGAAGGCTGGAAAACATTTTATCTTTCCTGAATAGGTTATTTCTTCAATAGTTTTTCTGCCAGCTGGGATCCTTGGAAAGGCTCTACAAATATCTTATGGGCATTTATAACTTGAATAAAGTTTTCTGAAAGGATGAAATAATTTGTCTGTTGAAAATACTTTAAGATAGGCTATCTACAATTTCTGGGTTGAATGTATTAGGCTATGATTAATTTCATCACTGAGTATCTGGAATTGGTCTAACGTCTATTGAACGATCAATTACTCATTGTATCAGTTTCCTGAAGACTTCTCTATGGGCTGGAAAAATGCCTATGCAATTAATGTCTAAATGCCCTCTGCAGCATATTGGTGGTCAACAGAGTCAAATGAAACTACATAGAGGTCTTAATAGTTGGGGAAAAAATGAGGGGTTTAGCAAGAGCCAGGTTGAGTGATTCAATGTCAGTCTAGGAGCACGTGGTACAAAAGGTGTTTCGAACAGAGTTTTTTTTTTAAGGTGGAGTAACTTCTTAGGCTGTCAGCTGTACTGACCCTGAATGGAAACAGTGTTTAAATACCTTTTCTCTAAATGTTCCTTCAAACTCATAATGTGTATGAGTCAGAAGTTTGGATTTGTCAATTGTAGCTTGTCGAGACTATCCTTTGGATGAATCTCAACTCAGGTTGGATTTCCATAGCCGTGCCCATATCTGATTGGGTTTTGCTGGATTTTGAACAGCCACCACTTCCTGGTATTCAGATAACCATGAGGAAGGAGAATCTCGTAAGCCTACGTCTGGTGACCTAGATGCTCTACCACTCAGACCTAGTGCCTAAAGGGGAGAGTCAAGTGGTGTGCGTGTGTGTTCAAGGAATAAGCAGAAGGATGTGGTCTGAAGAACCAGCAGCTGTGGCAGTTCATGGCTCAGTATTACTTCCGAAGCGCCTTTCAGCCTGGCCTCCTCCCTAAGCAAGGCTGACTACTTGATAAGAAGGGAGATACTAAGATGCATGACCGTGAAACAAACAGAAGATAATGTCTTATATTAGTTTCCTATTGCTATTATAAAAAATTACCACTTTCTTAGTGGCCTCATAAAACAACACAAAGGTATTATCTTACAGTTACAGTGGGAAGACATCCCAAATAGATTTTAAGGGGCTAAAATTAAGGTGTCAACTTGGCTGGTTCTTCAGGAAGCACCAGGTGCAATTTGTTTTATCTTTCCAGATTATGGGCTTCTCACATTCCTTGGCTTGTGGTTCCTTTCTCCATCGTCCAAGCACACCACTTCAACCTCTGCTTTCTCATTACTTCTCCTCTCTGACTTTCACTCTCCTGTTTCCATCTTATAAGAGCCTTATGATTATGATTGGTCCACCCAGATAATTCAAGATAATCTTCCCATCTCAAGATCATTCACTTAATCACAAGTTTTATTTTCCTGTCCCATAAGGTAAAATATTTACAGGTTTGAGGGGGACATAATCAGGACATCATTGTGGGGACATCATTCTGCCAACCACAGATATGTTTGCTCTGAGCTCATGTGCAAGCACATTGTTCTGAGTGTCCAAACTTTTGTTACATCTACCGAATGCTTGAGTCTCAGTTGGACATGGATACTGCCAAGTATAGTTCTCTGTATGGACTAGATACATTTCTAGAGAATTTGTCTTGTTATACTTGAGTCATCAAATTATTTACAGTTAAATCTTGCAGCATATAGAGTCTTGGTCACCAACTAGCCCTACAAGGGACGCATAGGAAACAGGAATGTCCTGCTCTGCCCTCACTCCCAGGACTGAGAGCCACCACTGCAACAAGACAAAGTGTTGACAGCACTGCTCTCAGCGGTTTTACTCAAATTGCAAATTGCTTACCTGCTTATGCTTCATGAGGATCCCATCACAAAGCAAACTGCTTCAATTTCATAGTAATTCTTTTATGGCAGAGAGCTCCCAGGGAACATTTCTTGAATTAAGATGCCCCGTAGAATTCACTGGCAATGTGACCTATAAGCAGAATTATGTTGTTTTTCGAATCTTACTTGCTTTCATTTTTATTTACTTATTTGCTATAGATAGTAAATGTTACAATAAATTTAAGAATACTATTTCAAAATTATGGATGAGAAGGCATGTATATATACTATATATATATATATAGTTGGAGGTGGGGCCTGGTAGGAGTGATGGATCATAGGGGTGGTTTCTAACGGTTTAGCGCCACACCCCTCGTGCTGTCTCGTGAGTGAGTTCTCACAAGATCGTTGTTTAAAAATGTATAGCATGTCCCACTTCGCTTTCTTGTCCTCCTGCTTCAGCCATGTAGGAAGTTCCAGCTTCCCCTTCGCCTTCCACCATGATTGTAAGTTTCCTGAGGCCTCCCCAGCCATGTTTCCTGTACAGCCTGTGGAACTGTGAGCCTATTAAACCTTTTTTCTTATAAATTACCCAGTCTCCAATAGTTCTTTATAGCAATGTGAGAACAGACTAATACACACAGTAATATGTTGTCTTCTTTCCTTCCCGGAGGCCTTCAAATTCTCACTCTCTGTGTTCCTTTCCTCAGTAAATGCTATCATAATCCTCCTAGCTGTCTAAGCCAGGATAGAGGCGTCCTTGTTATCTTCTACCTTACCCATGTATTTACTTCCTTAATAACATCCAGTCCTGTTTTCTCCATGCCCACTGCCACCACCTGAATAAACACCCTCCAGATGTCCTGCCTATTTTTCTTCGATAGCCTCTTATCTGCCCTCCTGGCTTCTAGTTTTGCTCACTTCAAATTATTTCCCATATTTCTGCAAATAATTTTTCTAAGACATAAATCTAATCATGCTATTATCTGACTTGAATTTTTTCAGAGCCTTCCCTTTGCCTTCAGGATAAAATCCAAGCTCCTTCACATGGTACCCAAGGGCCTGGCCCCTTCAGATCTCTGTAGCTTCATTACTTGCCATGACCCCACATGGACACAATACTCCAGCCAGAATGCAGACTGAAAACCAGCATGGACCTGAGTTGGAAATCGCACACTGCAGCCCGAAAGTTCAAACACAAAACCAAAAGGAACTTTACTTTTTGTAGCCTTGGGCTTCAAGTGGTTCTGGAGTCTCCACTCTCCCTGAAGGTGGTAGTAGGAGTCGGGGCAAGGCATTTGAATTTTCCAGTCAAGACAACTCAGTTTCTTCTGGTCTAAAACAATATTCTAAATAAAAAAACTATATCTTTGGAGTCAATTTTGCTTTTAAAACAGAAAGGAATCTTTATCCATCTTCCTTTTTTCCCCCTTTAACTCTGTAGGCAGAAGGAAAAAAGGGAGGAAGGGTTATATGTAATCCTGCAGAGATGGGAGAGGAGACATTGGTGGTCCCCTTGTGATTCTTATAGGCCCCACTGGCCTCTGTCTGGGGTAGAACTAATTGCCCTGAGCCTTTGGGCACAGGCTTTGAGCGTCACTGCATCTGCTGCACCGCTAGCCCGAAGGCCTCCTCTGTCACCTCGTCTTGCATGGTGGTTGCTCCAAAGCAGTTTGGCCATTGCTCCCCACTGTGTCATCCCCTTCTTGGCTCTCAGTGGATCACCCACCATCTGAGTCTCTCCCAGTCTTGCCAGTCTCACCTTGCAATGAGCTCCAGGCTTTGGGCTGTCTTCCCTATGGAATTTACTTGTCCCAGGCCTTGAAAACTCCCCTGACTGATGTGAAAATTCATTTTTTTCTTATAATCTAATTTTATTGAGTTTTAATGTCCAGACAACAAAAGCACACCTTAAACTACAGTTGAAAAATATATACGCATGTGCCACGAATATCGTAGTCAAAATGTAGAATATCCTTATCACCCAAGAAAGTTATTTTCTGCCTGTTTTCAGTCAGTTTCTGTGCCTCCCAGAGGTAAAAGCTGTTGTAATGTCTGTTGAGATATAGATGGAGAAAATGGGGCTAGCTGCTCTTAATTTCATGTAAATGAAATATGTACATACCATATACTGCTGTACATACTTTTTGTATCTGACAATTTTTGTTTTCAAAATGTTTTTGAGATCCATCCATGTTGTTATGTTTATCAGTTATTCTTTTTTAAATTGCTGAGTAGTATTCTATTACATGAATATATCACAGTTTGTGTATCAGTGTCCCATTCATGGACATCTGAACTGTTTCTAGTTTGAGACTATTATAAAAAATGCCTATGAACTTTCTTGCACACCTCTCTCACCACTGTGATATCATGTAACCCTTCCTTGCTGTTTCCTTCTGCCTTCTGAGTAAAAGGGAAGAAAAAAGAAGAGAGTTAAAAATTCCTTTTGTTTTTTAAAAAAAGGCATTTATCCAAAAGGTTCAGTGTTTATTTAGAAGGTTGTGTTCGTACGCATTTGTAGTTTCAAATGTAGAGGTTTTTTACATCTTCTGTTAAAATTATTTTTAAGTATTTTGTATGTTCATGTTTTTGTATATGGTGTATTTTTTAATCTATTTTTAAGTTGTTTATTGTTAGTACATAGAAACAAAATTGACTTTTCTATGTTGAACTTGCTAATGCTAGTGATGATTCTCATAGGCTTTTATTGTTGCTGTTATTGACTCCTTGGCATTCTCTGCCCACACAATCAAGTCTACATCTGTACATAACGACTAATTATTTCCTTCTTTCTATAAAATTTGGGTTTAATTTTTGCCTTCTTGGACTAGCTTTTTTTTAAATTTGAGATGGTGTCTTGCTCTCATCACTAGGGCTGGAGTGCAATGGCAACATCTTGGCTCACTGCAACCTTCCCCTCCCAGGTTCAGGATTTTCTCCTGCCTCAGCCTCCCGAGTAGCCTGGATTACAGGTGCCTGCCACCACGCCTGGCTAATTTTCTGTATTTTTAGTAGAGATGGGTTTTCACCATGTTGGCTAGGCTGATCAAGAACTCCTACCTTAGGTGATCTACCCACCTCAGCTTCCCAAAATTCTGGGATTACAGACATGAGCCACCACACCTGGCCCTTTGTCTATCTTTTTAAGATAGAACCTTAGATTATGGATTTTAAGCCTTTATTTATTTTTTATTTTTTATTGTTTCGGAGACAGGGTCTTGCTGTCACCCAGGCTAGAGTACAGTGGTGTAATCTCGGCTCACTGCAGCCTCAACTTCCCAGGCTCAGGCAATCCTCCTGCCTCTGACTCCTAAGTATCTGGGACTAAAGGTGCACAACTCCATGCCTGGCCAATTTTTGTATTTTTTGCAGCAATGAGGGTTTTGCCTTATTACCCAGGATGATCTCAAACTCCTGAGCTCAAGCAATCTACCTGCCTTGGCCTCCCAAAGTGCTGGGATTACAGGCATGAGCCACCACTCCCAGCTTTATTTTCTCCTAACTTAAACACTTTAAAATATAAGTTTTCCTCTAAATGTGCTGTTTTTACTGCATCCTACAAGTTTTGATACATTCTTTTCCTTATTTGTACAAAACACTTCATAAATTCCCTTGCAGTTTCTTCTTTGACCTATAAATTATTCAAAACTACATTGTTTAATTTCCAAACATTTGTGGACTTTCTAGATTTTTTTGTTACTGATTTGTAGTATTTAGAATTTAACTCATTGGAGTCAAAAAGATACTTTGTATGATTTTGATACATGGAAATGTATGAAGATAGTTTGATAGCCAAGTATATGGTCTTTCTTAGGTATCAGCGATTTATTGCTTCATAGCAAGCTATTCCAAAACTTAGTGGCCCAAATACAACCATTTATTATTTTTTAATAATTCTATTGGCTGTCTGGATGACTGTTCTGCTAATTTCCCTTGATCACACTCACGAGACTGCATTCCACTGGAGGGTTGGCTGACACTGACTCAGTTGGAGCACTGGTATGGCTGGGCCTCCCGCCATGCACTCTTTCCATCTCAGGGCAATCAGCCTGAGCTTCTTTGCATAGTGGCAGCAGCATTCCAAGAGGGTGCAGACCAAGTGTCAGGGGCTCCTGTGGCCTTGACTCATAGGTGGTATTACCCCAGTTCTGCCATACAAGTCACAAGACCAGCTCACATCAAAGAGGTGGGAAAATAAACTATACCTCTTGAAGGGAGGAGGGACTAATTAATTTGTGGCCCTGTTTAATGGAGGGTCCATGAAGGTTCCTATTTGGAGTTTTGAAAAAATGCTCTTGCAATTTTTGAGTGTGGTGCTTCATAAATTTTGATGACCACATATTGGTTAATGGTATTAAAATCTATATCCTTATTATATAGATTTTATCTATATTTTAGAGCCCTGATTTTAGATATATATGTGTACATATGAAAACATTATGTCTTCTTGATAAATTGACTGTTTTCATTATTAAATGTCCTTCTCTATTTCTGATATGGAAACTTACTTTGTCAATATTAATTTTTCCATAGGAGTTTTCTCTGGGACTTCCAGCTGAGCCAGCCCCCAGCCAACATCAGAGTGGGCATGAGGGGAAACCTTTTTTTTATAAGGTGTTCATGAAAGCAACCCAAAGAAAATATTTGATTGTTTAAAGTAGAAAGCCCTTAGTTAGAGGTTATATTTTTGCCTGATACTGTTAAAATAACTAGTCGGGAGACCATTGGGCTGAAATGCCCCCAGTGCCTTGAGTTTCTATGTAAGCAAACCAAATGTCACTCAGAGTAAGCAGTAAAACAAAACCTAAACCTAACTAATCGAAAACCACCAATTCACTTCTAACCAGGGACTTTCTCTGAGGAGCCATGAACCACTTGGGGTCTGGTGCTGTCCAATTCCTGAATTGCTGGCTGCTCAAATAAACATTTTACAACTCGAATGTGCCCAAGTCTTTTAATGGTATACATCATCTCATCCTGTTTCTTTGAAATTATTTATGTTTTATATGTAAAATTTCTCTCTTGTGTTTTTTTTTTTCTTGAGACTGAGTCTTGCTCTGTTTCCCAGGCTGGAGTGCAGTGGCCTAACCTCAGCTCATTGCAAACTCCACCTCCTAGGTTCAAGCAATTCTCCTGCATTGGCCTCCCAATTAGCTGCAATTACAGGTGCCCTCCTCCATGCCCAGTTAATTTTTGTATTTTTAGTAGAGACAGGGTTTCACCATCTTGGCCAGGCTGGTCTTGAACTCCTGTCCTCAAGTGATCTGCCCACATTGGCCTCCCAAAGTACTGGGACTACAGGTGTGAGCCACTGCGCCTGGCCAAGGTTATCTCTTGTAAACAGCATGTAGATTAGTCCCACTATTTTATTCACTCTGAACATTTTTCTTTTATAACTTCCTTTTGCCATGTAAAGTGACATATTTCCTGGTTCCAGGAAATGGAATTTGGACATAACTAGGGGGCCATTCTTCTGCTTTACACATTTCTTCCCTGCAGTCCTCAGTTCCTATTTCCTTCCAGGATCCAGTGTAATTCCCCTCAGGGAAAGTAAAAGAATAACAATAATGTTCCAAACTAAACAAAACCTCAGTTTTAAAATATGCAAACACAGCCTTAGGGATGAAGAAGAAATATAATTTTTCTCTGGTTTTTAAGTCTCCCATGGAAATACGGGGGTGGGGGAATCCATTAATTAGTGGTTCAATAAATTACTTCTCCATATTTTGCTTTCTTTAACCCCAAATTTATCAAATTTTCTCAAAATCTCTAAAAATAAAAGTACCACTTAAAACAGGGGTGTCAGCTGGGCTTGGTGGCTCACGCCTGTAATCCCAGCACTTTGGGAGGCCAAGGCGGGTGGATCATGAGGTCAAGAGATCGAGACCATCCTGATCAACATGGTGAAACCCCGTCTCTACTAAAAATACAAAAAAAATTAGCTGGGCGCGGTGGCGCATGCCTGTAGTCCCAGCTACTTGGGAGGCTGAGGCAGGAGAATTGCTTGAACCCAGGAGGCAGAGGTTGCAGTGAGCCGAAGTCATGCCACTGCACTCCAGCCTGGTGCCTGGTGACGGAGTGAGACTCTGTCTCAAAAAAAAAAAAAACCCAGGAATGTCAAATCTTTTGGCTTCCCAGGGCCACATTGGAAGAAGAATTGTCTTGGGCCACACATAAAATACACTAATGCTAACAATAGCTGATGAGCTAAAAAAAAAATCACAAAAAAATCTCATAATGTTGTGTTTTGCCACATTCAAAGTCATCCTGAGCCACATGCAGCCTGTGGGCAGTGAGTTGGACAAGTTTGATTTCAAACATCGATTTATATAATTTTTTGTCAACATTTATTCCCAGAGAACCAATGATGAGTTTAGACAAAGATGGATTTCTTCTGAAGCCAGGGGAATTTTTAACTGTCAGAAGGAGATGCAGAGAGGGTGCACCACTCATTTCTCACAGGTTTAATCTTTGTTGCTTGCCTAGATCCAACAGCCTTCCAGAAAACACAATTTTGATTGCATATTTGAGTTATATCCCAAGAGGGTTGTGCCTCAGTAGCCTCGGTTCCACTGCAGGTCTTCAGAGCCATGTTTATGAATGATTTGCATTAACTCCATTCCAAAAAGTAAACTGAATTTACTGAAAGAAAT
Source organism: Cheracebus regulus (assembly GCA_963574635.1). Classification (NCBI taxonomy): domain Eukaryota; kingdom Metazoa; phylum Chordata; class Mammalia; order Primates; family Pitheciidae; genus Cheracebus; species Cheracebus regulus. The sequence continues at coordinate 2,452 of CAUYQU010102268.1, read as the reverse complement.
GCAGAATGACACTGTTCTTTTACTTTTCTTTTCGTCTTTACTTAAAATACTCTGGAGTATAACTTAGCTTGGTCGTTTCTGCTGCCGGCAGAAATGAGTTCAATCAAAATGGCAGGGAAAATTTTTAATAGGACTTTATGACTCAAGTCCTTTATGTTTGGACTCAAATAGTATTGAAACAACTATCTTCAATTAACTAAAGCAACTGCTTTTATGAGTAATAATTTTCTGGATATAACGGAGAGTGTACTTGAACATATAGCACTAAAACTAAGGAAGTTTGTTTCTACAACATACACAAGCTTGGGAGACCTGTGACTTATAGGTCTGGTAAATAATAGTGCACTGCTATCGTTACTGGTGTTGGGGATAGACAGTTCTGTGATTCTTCAGAGGCTGATCTGGAGATATAATCAAGATGGGTAGCTCTCTTAAAATAAATCTCCTAAATGTGTAGTTGCAGCATTCTACAGAACAGCCAGCAAGGCAACCATTAGCTTCAATCTTTTCCACTTTACTAGGTAGTCATTACCAGAACAATATGTGTACTTGATTAGGGACATGAGAAGTCTTAGCTGGGCATGAGTGTGGAGAGAGATTATAGCAGTTTGTCAGTGTCAGTGGAAATATCATCATCAGGGCAAAAGGTTGGAAGAGTGCTTAAGGTTTCATTCTCATATGTCTGGTGTTTGCTTTATGTCACTAGCCATTGAGTCAAATCTAATTCTCATCCATTGTGTGTGCTCTTTAGAGACACTTAGAATCAATTCTAGCTGTGCTTAGAGATGTGCAGAACGTCTGGCTCCCATCCCAGCTTCACAACCTCACTCAGGGCTGACAGCCTTAAACCTCAGCAGCACCCAAGACTGAAAACGGAAAACCTGCCTTTGGAAACCAGGCTACTTTGTTGGAAAAATATTTATCCGTCCTCAATTCTGTGCCAAATACCCTGGAAGAGGGTGAGGGAGGGAGTTTGGAGAGAAGCACATCTGGGAGGTCAGGCCAGTATGTTCTTAGACCTGAGAAGAGGAGTCCCTGTCATGGGTGCCCTATAGTTAAGGGTGCTGCTCTGGTCCCTGTTAGCTGCATTCTCTCCATGGCACAAGGAGACTGGGGGTCAAGGGCATGTTTCCACCCAGAGCCCTGCCAGAGCTCACTTCTTCTTTTAGACCATGCTCCAGGGATCAGGGTCTCAGAAATTTCTACCCAAATGGCCTAAGTTGACCTCCTGAGTTTACATGGGCCTCTTCTTTGCTTTTGTTCTCCTGGAGCTGACCATCCTGCAACATGGACATTCCTAATACTTGGGGCTGGCCAAGAGGCAGTTGATGGCAAAACAGTGTATTCCTCTGTTCTCATGCTGCTAATAAAGACATACTGGAGACTGGGTAATTTTATAAATAAAAGAGGTTTAATGGATTCACAGTTTCACATGGTTCTGGAGGCCTCACAATCATGGCAGAAGGTGAAGGAAGAGCAAAGGCATGTCTTACACGGTGGCAGGCAAGAGGGAATTCCGCTTTATAAAACCATCAGCTCTCATGAGACTTATTGATTATCATGAGACTAACCCGCCACCATGATTCAGTTACCTCCCACCGGGTCCCTCCCGTGACACATGGGGATTATTACAATGCAAGGTGAGACTTGGGTACAGAGCCAAACCGTATCAAACAGGATGTGTGAATGAAGCTTAGAAGTATAGGCTGAAGATTACACACATGTGACCAAAGCCCTTGCAGTGAGGAAAGGATCCTAGGAGTAAACAGAGAAAGAAAACTGACATGGAGTCCAAGAATTCTAAGTTTAAATGAGATCATTCAAATTTCATAAGATATTTGTAAAGGTAACAGGATAAAATTTATTTTTAATAGTTTTTAACTTGATTTTTAACTCTTAAAAATTAGACATCTTGGTGGAAATCCAAGATGGTGGATTAGGAGCAGCTCAGGATTGCAGCTCCCAGTGAAAGTGCAGATGGTGAGTGGATACCACATTTCCAGACAGATTTTTATTACCCCCAGACCAGGAGATTCCCAGGCGGAGCAGCCTCACGGGTCACCAGTGCGGCTGTTTTGGCCGGCGCGGCTGCTTTGCCGGCGCCCCAGCGTGGTGGGTCTCCGTACGAAATACACTGGTCTGTGTGCCCTTTTAACTGGCGAGTGGAGCTCCGAGAGGGCAGATTAAAAGGGGAACTGAATCAGGGAGCCAGCCCAGGAGATCCCCAGGCGGAGCAGCCCCACAGGTCGCCAGTGCGGCTGTTTTGGCCGGCGCGGCTGCTTTGCCGGCGCCGCAGCGTGGTGGGTCTCCGCACAAAATCCACTGGTCTGTGTGCCCTTTTAACTGGCGAGTGGAGCTACGGGAAGGCAGATTAAAAAGGGGACTGAATCAGGGAGCCAGCCCAGGAGATCCCCAGGCAAAAAAGCGCTACGAATCTCAGCGCGGCAGTTTC
>CAUYQU010102267.1:0-29397 GCA_963574635.1 Cheracebus regulus | reverse complement strand
GGGGCTTTTGGTTATTTGTTTTTTTTTTTTTTTTTTTTTTTTTTTTTTTTTTTTTTTTTTTTTTTTTTTTTTTGAGGCAGAGTCTTGCTCTGTTGCCCAGTCTGGAGTGCAGTGGCATGATCTTGGCTCACTGCAACCTCTGCTTCCCAGGTTCAAGCAATTCTCCTGCCTCAGCCTCCCTAGTAGCTGGGATTATAGGCATGCGTCACCACGCCCAGCTAATTTTTCTATTTTTAACAGAGATGGGGTTTCACCATGTTGACCAGAATGATCTTGAAAGCCTAACCTCAGGTGATCCGCCTGCCTTGGCCTCTCAAGGTGTCGTGATAACAGGTGTGAGTCACCATGCAGGGCCAGTGATTTTTTTTTCAGGCTCCTTTCTTTCTGTTGTTTAGAACAAAGATAATTTTACATCTTCATTTATAATTTGAGTGTCCTTTCTTTCTTTTCTTCTTCTTGCCTTATTGCTCTGGCTAGGACTTCTAATATAAGCTGTTGAGAAATAATAGAATATTCTTATGAGGGACTGAATAAAGGTGAAAACTCATAGAGGCTGGTGAAGCCCTGGGGCAAGCTCCCACATTTGCCAAGCCTGATGAATATGACCATCATCTTGCTGCTTTATGGTGTGTGAGTACAGAAGCCTACAGTTCTGAGGAGTCTAATAGGAATCCATAAAGCTGGGCCCTCTGAGTTTATACCCTCATTGTAAAGATAAGCTGGAAGTCAACTTAAGCTCCCTTGTCTCAGAAAGAACTGCATGGAAAACTGCAGGTCTCACACACTGGTGCAGAGTGAAGTAGGGGGAATCTGCCATAAGAATTTACAGTCTTAACAAATTTGGGAAGTTAGGGAGAAAGACAAGAATCAACAAATGGCTGTTTGGCCTAAATTTATACTTACTTGGTGGTCTCAATAACCACAAGTAAGAATTTATTTTTAAGCACCTATTTTAAAATTTATTTTAAAGACTAGTAGTGCCATCAGACACCTGACAAAAGCAAATACAAATCCTTTCTTCAAGAACTCATATTCATTCCAAATCTTAAAGAATTTACACAGATAAAGTTCCAAAGTAAATGAGAAAATCACAGTAAAAATTCACTAAATGTTTAAGTAATCCAGGCACCATGAATGAGAGTCTTCAGTAACAGCAGGCAGTAGAATCAGACTTCAAGTACTAGAAATAGTAGACAGAATAAAAACAAATTAAATGTTTATTTAATTATTTAAATTAAAAACAGCCTCAAAAATGTGTACATTTGAAATTGAGACAATTTTTAAAAGAACCAATTTGTTATATTATTATATTTTTTACTTCTAAAAGTATTATTTGGTAATACTTGGAAAGACATTCTAGGAGAAGAAGACCATGCATTTACATTTTCCCAGTTGATTCCATGTTGCTCTCCATGTCCCTGGATCTCATCTGACTTCCCAGGCATTCCCTCCCACCAAAGAAATGCCAAATAAATAATGTCATTTAAACTGACTTCTCAAGTAAGATGTAAAGGCTGGAGCCCCACTCACACAGCACGTGTGGACTCCATCACTTACCAGATTATTTACTTTTACTTCTAAAAGTAAAAAATATAATAATATAATGAATGTAATATAGATTACACATATTATGTATTTAATTATATGTAACACATAATTTAATTTTGTATTGCTTTTTTTTTTTAGGAAAAAAAAGAGACTATTAAAAGCATAATAAAATAATAAGAGACTACCAAATTTGGCTAGATAGTTATAAAAGAACCAAATAGAACTTATAGAAATAAAAAATACAGTCATTAAAATTAGATACTCAATGTATGGGCTTAAACATTAGATTTAACAGAGCAGAAGAGAGAATTAGTGAACTGGAAAATGGACCTAGGAAATCACTCAGAATGCATCCCACAAAGACAAAAAGTAAAAAATTATAAAAGAGGAGTTAGGGGATACAGATTATAGAGTGAGGGAGTTGTAAAGATTAGAGATAATGGATATAAAGTATCTAGCCTTTATTTGGCACCTGAAGATGGTCACTAAATTGTAGCTATGATCATTATTCAAGTTTCTGAATGGTTTCAGAGAGTTATATCTCTTATGACATAGAGATTCAAATATGTCCAAAATGCAAAAAAAAGAGTAGATAGTTGTGAGTTATTTTCTGAAAATAAAAAAAGAAACAAACAAAAAATGGCCATCTCTGACTTTAGTAGTTCATAGAGGGAAATGCCGTTTTAGTATTGAGACTTATCTTCTGAGACTCTCTTTACTCATTCCCCAAGCCTAGTAAATTTGCCTGGTGCTTCAATAATATATTTAACCAGCATTAGTAAGTCAGTCTGGTCTCCAAACACACACCACACACACACACACACACGCATACACACACAAACTATATAGTAAATTCTTAACTCTCTTTTAACCAGAAAATTACATATGACCTTATAGGGACCAATTTCTGCATGGAGTTGTGTTCAGTAATAGCTTTGACCTCTAAAGTCCTTAAGAATTAATATGGACCTGTATTCTCAGTTTGTTTGTATGTTTTTACAAAGGAATCAATTCAAGGATTTGGAAGAATCAAACAAATAAAAACAAAATTCTCTCTAGACATCATTTCCTACTCTCCATCTTTCTTATTCTTTCTTCCATTTTCCCGTTTCTCTCAGTGCCATATTCATTTCTTCATCTTTATCTTTACCCTTGGGCCACCCCATCCTGCCCCTTGATCAGCAGTGATCACCAGAATTTCTTTCCCTACACAAAGCCCATTTTGAACTGATCCAGGATGACTAGAAATTCCCAAGGCTCCATGTTCCTGATCTTCTGTCATTCCCTTTAAAGGGCAGAACACAGGGCCCCCCATAAAGTGAAATTCTTCTGTATAATTCACCAGTTCTTATGTTGAATATAATCTTTACTTTTTTCTACCACGAAATCTAATCTACCATGTTAATTAAATAGCCCACATACACCACCAGTCATACAGACAGAACCACAGTTTCCAACATTCAGGACCATTCAACCCTGTGTAGCCTCTTAAGGGAATCTAAGGCTTACAATCCCAAAAGGAAGGGGAATTTACCAAGGTTCTTTTGTAGGAGAAAGCTACACATACCGTTGTAAGACACTTTGCTACATAAAAGTATACCACTAAATATAAATGTACAAAAGGTATTCCAACCATTGCCACTTGATGTGAATTCAAGAATGCTAGGAAATATTACATCCAGAATACCTGCAATTACAAAGGACAGTAATTATCCCTTCAACAGTCACCAGATGTTTCATCCTCAGAATTACCAAAGTTCTTATTGCCACATGCAATTAGCAACGTAGGGACATGGGTGCACTCCCTCATGTGTTTCCTTTCTCTGGGGTCACTCATACGCTAAGGTGACCTAATACAAAGTGTAATTTTGTCACAAAAACATCACACAGAACATGACCTACATATCCGATTCAAATGCAGTCACATGTATGACAGTCTAATCATATCCAATCCTTACAACAGCTATGTGAATTGCCTGCATTTTTTTTTACATTTTATAAGTAAACTAAGGCTCTGATAGTCTAAGTATCTTGTCCCAAACAAGACATACAGTAAATGTACCTGAAACCTTATACCTTGTCTCTCTGACTTTAAATATTGTACTCTTTTGACTGACCAACCTGGAAATTAAAGCAGGAGAATTAGACCATATACAAATAAGAAAACTGTGTAGTGTCAAGAGAACCTTGCCATTGTGGTCAAGGTCATGGACCTGGGTTGGGCCAATTAGTTTTTCTCTTTCTCAGTGGTTTAAACTTCAAATCCTGCTAGAGTTTAAGCAGATTAGTCACAGTAGCAACTGAGTAAGAATTTGTGGATGGCTGACAAAATTAATAATTTCTCATGTGTATATGCCTTTTTTGCATTTCAAATTTTCCTTTCATATTTGTTATCTATATTGAACCTTCAAAATAGGATGAGATAGGTTTTACCATCCTTATTGTACAGATAAGGAAACCGAAGCTCAGAAGAAGGAGAGTATACTGTGACCACCCAGGGCCATGTAACTGGTAAGTGAAGGAAACTGGAACTAGAACCCAGGATCTCTGACTGCAAGTTCAGTGCTCTTTCCCCTGTGCCAGGATTGCCATAGATAAGTGCAGATTCTGCCTAGTGCTCAAAACATTGCTTCAAAGCCCACAGCTTTGAAAGACATTCTAGGAGAAGAAGACCATGCATCTACATCTTCCCAGTTGATTCCATGTTGCTCTCCATGTCCCTGGATCTCATCTGACTTCCCAGGCATTCCCTCCCACAAAAGAAATGCCAAATAAATAATGTCATTTAAACTGACTTCTCAAGTAAGATGTAAAGGCTGGAGCCCCACTCAGCACGTGTGGACTCCATCACTTACCAGTTATGTGGCCCAGGGTGGTCACTGTACACTCTTTTCCTTCTGAGCCTCAATTTCCTTATCATCATCCATGCTCCTTCCCCTCTTCCTAACTCTACATTGACTTCCGTAGTAAAATATTTATAGTAGAATTAATTCTGAATGCTGACTCTGTGAAAATATCATTAAAATAACCAGTTGACAAGACAAAGTTGAGTATATTCTTATCAAAATAAGGGGGAATACTACCAAGATAAAGTCTTAGTAGCATGACAGGACAAAGCTGAGATATTTATAAGATTTTGGAGTATGGTCTAAGATGAACTTTCAATGGGAGAGGCTTAATTAGGATTGGATAAGTATCTCAACATAATAGTTTAGGATTGGTAGACAAAGGTATCAAGCTACGATTCAAAGCATCTTAGAGAGTAAACAGTCATTTAATGCTATTTATTAAAAATTCCAAGTGTGATGTTTATATAAATTATTTTTCTTCATTTGTTTTGTTTCTTTGGTGGGACTGGGAAGGGAATTGCTGAAATGAACAATAAAGTAATCTGCAACTTTTGTCTTCCTGGGCAAGAGTATCCTGGAGGAGTAATACTATTATGATGAAGACAATGGAATACTAAAGTTATGTTAGTGACGGTAGCCAAATAGTAAATTCAGGTTAATGTGGACAATACGCTGTGTCAGTGTATTCAGCCCTGAATCCCATTGCAATTCCCAGGAGTGTGCCCTGATTGACTTAAATAAATCAATATAGTCCATCCCCCTGGCCCCAGTGATTGGTTCAGCAATCAGCGCAAGAAGCAATTGAGGCCAGTGGAGCCTCATCATTGAGCTGTATGCAATGCAGAGTTTCTAATATCTATTCAGTTTGAACCTGAGTCTAGAGCCCCACTAGTTGTTGGCAGCATCCTTGCAACCATAATTTTAAGTCTTTGAAGAGAGCCAGTGTTAAGAAAGAGAGGTGGAGAAGGAAGCGAGAGAAGCTATATTTCAGTCTCATCACTTGAGCCACCAAATCAAACTTTGAACCTAGCCCTACTGGGGCCATATTTAATTATGTGCGCAATATATTTTCTTTATAAACTAAGCCATTTAAAGATGAATCTTTTATTTACAATGCATGGCATTCTAGTAGATACAGAGCACACACAAGAATTCATTTTTACATTTCCTACATGGATGACTTTAGAAAACTTATTTCATTTCTACCAGTCTTGTTTTCTACATCTATGAGTAATACGATTCACCAATGAAATGGATTGTGAGAACTAAGATAATGTATGCCAAGTGCCCAATGCCTGGCACATAGCTGTTAATAAATGGTAATCCTAGCCACGGCAACTCTAGCTATGACTCTGCAACTAACCAGCCAAGTGACCCAGGAAAGTCACTCACCCTATCTGGGCAGCTGATCATTTCTCTGTAATGCTTCAGGATCTCTAGTTGGGCTTTGAATCCCTAACCAACTTCCAGATTTCATTATTTTCTGCATTATCTTTCTACACACTAGAATAAATTAAACTGGAAATCCCCCTCCATGCCCGGCCACATGATTCAACAAGCCAGTCCTTGAGAGATGATATACTGGCATTTGATCCCAGCTTAAGTTCTTGGCTGTGAGAACAAACAGGGCACAGAGATAACTAACGCTTGATCACCACTGAGCAGATTCCAAGTAGCAGGTCGGATTTGGGAAGCTGGCTGGATAAATATTAGCCTTTATCACAGCTCAAACAACCCCAACTGCCAAACCAAAGAGTTCTTGGGAAGGAATTGTGTTCCCTCTTCCGCTTTGGAGAACCAGAAATCACAATGTAATTTTATCATACTGCCCAGAAGATAATTCTATGTGTTTAAAGGCATCGTATGCCTACATTTACCCTCTCTTTCAGGTAAAGAGGAGTAGGGCTGGCTTAACAAGAGATAATGCCAGGAAACTGGAGGTGGGTTTTGCCTTTGATCAGTTAAGAAGCTTGGTCACAGAAGAATCCATCCAATCTGAAGAGTCTGAAGAATTATTAAAAGATACTGCAAAAAGCCAAGTCCAGGAAAAGAGAGGTTTTCAATTTCATGTTCATGGCAGAGTTCCTTTCCAAATTCCAAAAGCTGTGTCAATACAAACAATGGGAGTTGGAGAGCCTAAGCAATCATCTGAGTGATTCGAGTTAAAAACATTTATCCCTAAATCATTTAGTTGAGACAAGAATCATCTCATCTATGAATTACATATGCAATCACCTTAACAGTAATTAAAATATTATATTTGGACAGTGCTTTATACTTTCCAAAGTACTTTCACTTATTTCACAATCACCTCATTTTCTAGGAAGGTGAAGGGCAGAGGAGTGAAGAGACTTGTCCAAAGCCACACAACCATGAGACTGTAGCTGGGATCCAAAGGGTGGATGATGTGGCAGGAATGAGAGAGTGTTTACAGTTCTTTCTGAGAGTCAGAGCCAGGATTAGAGCCTAAGTGCCTGACATCTTGTCTCTCTAGTGCCATGCTGCCTCTCACCTCTCTCCTCTAGAGATGCCATATTGTCGGTTACATTATGGACATCACGGTTTATCAGTGGCACCCAGAAACTGACGTCAGGGAGAAGATAATGAAGCAACCTAGTCACAGAAAGGAACTACTGTTTACTGAACACTTGTTATATGCTGGGCCTCTTGCTATGCCCTTTAAATATATTAGTGTATTTCATAATGTCTATAGCTTGATGAAGTGGAAATTATCTGAGTTTAAGCCTTTGCAGGCTCAGGAGGGTTTGGTGACTCTGTATCTTTAGTACAATGCTGAGGGTATCATTGATCTCCAGCTTCCAGTTAAAGGTCTCACACTTCTCAACAGGAGCTTGGACTAATTGGTAAGGCCAGTTTCATGCTCGGTCCCTCTCACATGTACCTTCTGGTTGTTGGAATCAGTGGCATCCTGAGCAGCAAGGGTGCAGAGGCCACTGGTATATCAGCCTTGAGGAAAGGAATATCTTTGCCTGTCCACGTATCTAAGTGGCAAGTCTTGTCCTCAGGGGTACAAGAGGAACCAGCACAGCTTAAACTCTCTAATGTGATCATCCAAACATTTGATGGCAGAATCCAATTTATGGATACGATCTCCAGCTTCAACGACAAAAGAGCTTATGGTTATTTCTTTAAAGATTTAGATGTGTATTGCAAATCCCACAAACCTCTTTTTGCCACGAAATCTGTTATTCCTTTGTCCATCCCTCTACCTTACTTCTTGCTAATGTTATCTCCATTTTCTTACTTCCCACTTACTGTTTAGCTCATGTTAATCTAGTTTCAGACCTAACTCTACCAGCCTGGTACTCTCCAAGTTTACAGCAAACTTCCTAATTGGCTAATTGAGTTTGCCCTTTCCATTGATATCTTCTGGGCCTTTCTGCGCCATAGAGGCTGCTATCAACCTTCATGAGTTTCTTCCATTCATTAGCTTCCATTCCACGAGGTCTCCCTGAAATCCAGTCTTGGTTCTCCTTCCTTCCTCATTTGATTTTTAATCTCTTTTTTTCTGTGAAGACCCTTTAAACACTGGAGTCTCTTAGGTTGTGCGCTTTGTCCTGCTCACTCCTGCTTCTACCCAGTCTCCCGTGTCTTCTATGAGGTTCACTCGCCCCATGTCTGCGGAAGCCCTGTAGACGTTTTTGTTGTTGTTTGTTTTTTGGGTTTTTTGGGGGTTTTTTTTTGTTTCTTTTTTTGTTTCTCTGAGACAGATTCTCGCTCTGTCACCCAGGCTAGAGTACAGTGGTACGATCTCGGCTTATAGCAACCTCCACCTCCTGGGCTCAAACGATACTTTTGCCTCAGCCTCCCGAGTAGCTGGGATTACAGGTGTGTGCCACCATGCTCAGCTAATTTTTGTATTTTTAGTAGAGGTGGAGCTTCACCATATTGGCCAAGCTGGTCTTGAATGCCTTACCTGAAGTGATCCACCCGTCTCAGCCTCCCAAATTGCTGGGATTGCAAGCCCAGCCTATAGAGGTTTATCTCCTTCCCAAACATTTTTCATGTGCTCCAGATGCCCCCCAAAATGCCTCCACTTCCATATTTTTCATATTAAACTCTTCATGATTGCCCAAGATCTATTCCTCCTCCTGTGATCTCACTTTCCATTAGCACAATCCACCCACCTACTTTCCCAAGCCAAACCCCTGGGAGTCATTCTTAACATCCTTTTTCCCCCTCAGTGCGTGGTCTGCTGCCACATACAATCAATTATCAAGTTTTTCATATTTTTTCCTCTTAAATGTGTCTATAATTGGTTCTCTCTTCCACATTATATCTGTCACTATCATGACCTGAACCTTTATCATTTTTGCCTAAATCAATATGACAACCTTCTAAATGGAACTGGAGCCTCTATCCTCTGTCCACCTCAACTCCATCATTCACACAACATCTAGAATGATTCAAGCATCTAGAGAGATTTTGAACACACATTATGTGACAGGCATTTTTTAAGTACCTGAAAAACAAGAGTGAAAAAATATATATCTACAAACATATATAGAGAAAGAGAATATATATATGTATATGCATATACATAAAAAATATATATGTATTTCTAAATATTTTCTGTGTATATGTCAAATATTTCTATATATATATATATTTCTAAACACACATATTTTGTATATATAGATATATATTTTTCTCTGAATGTTTTTCTATATATGTGTTTTCTATATATATTTTCTATATATATATTCTCAAGACAGAAAAAATGTATACATATTTTTTGAGAGAGAGAATGTCCCAATTATCATTGATCTATGTTCTATGGATCTATCTGGAGTGAAAATTTAACCATGCAACACTCATCTAAGATGTCAGTCAAGGCCTTCCATGCTATCTTCTCTTCCATGTCTGTCATCTCCTCCATCAACACTACCTGCTTGACACTTAAACTCCAGCTCATCTAACTATATGTAGATTCCTGAACAAACTGGTATTTTATAGTATTATGTCTTTCCTCATTTTGCTTGCCCTTCCTCATCACCTCTTCCCAATGACTCTTTAAGTTTCAGTTCAGTTATTATCTCATTTGAGGAGCTGTGGCAGTAACGATGCTATGTGATTATCAAACCTATTTTATTTTCCTCTTTCTAGGCACATAAGAAGACTACATTTCCCAGCATCCCTTGCAATGGAGCTCATGTGATTAGCTCTGGCCAAGAGGTGGCAAGCAGAAGATACTTGAGTCTTTTCCTGGTGAAATAGAATGAAAGCACTGAATACAGATGTGCGTTCTCTGTGCTTTTACTTCCTTCACTGCGGTGAACTGGCATCCATATGTTGAAATGAAGAGCATCACAAGACAGAAGCAATCAGGGTCACTGAATCACTGCAAGAAAGAGAGCTGCCCTGGAGAGTCATCTAGAATCATAGCACTCTTCTCTATATTCAAGAAACAAAGCTTTGTTTGTACTGAGATTGGAGGTTGTTATTGCAGCAGAGTACAGCCTATCTTAACCAACAGAAAATATGGTAGGCAAAATAAGGGCACTCAAAAAAGTGGTCATTTCCTAATCTCCAGGACCTGTAAACAAGTTATATCATATGGCAAAGATAAATCAAAGTTGCAGATGGAATTAAGGTTGCTAATCAGTTAATCTGGAGATGGAGAGATTGTTTTAACCTGAGTAGACCCTGTGTAATTACAAAGGATCTTAAAAGCAGAAGAGAGAATCAAAAGAATCAGAAAGATGGCAGTATGAATAGGACTTGGCCCAATGTTGCTGGCTTTGAAGATGAAGAAATGAGGCCGTGAGTCATGGAGTATGGTAGCCTCTATAAGCAGGAAAAGGCAAGGAAATGGTTCTACCCTAGAATGTTCAGAAAGAAATGCACCCTACCAACACCAGTCTTTGCCTGGATAAGCTTATTCCACTCCTAAGCTACAGAACTATAAGACAGTAAATCTGTGTTGTTCTAAACAACTAAGTTTGGGATAATTTGTTGCAGCAGTAATAGAAGACTAACATAGGTATTTCTAGACCTCAAGTTCATTAAAGAATTCTCATGTTTCCCTGTAATGCTCTAAATATATTAATGTACTTCCCATATCATATCTTGATTATCTCTGTGTGTATGTGTCATTTTCTTCTCTAGAGTGAAAGTTTTCTTGAGGGCAAGAATTAAGTCTTCTTCACTTTTATATCCTTAGCAATGAGCTCAGAGACAATCTCCAATATGGGATGTGCTCAGTAAGGATGGCTGAACAAATGTATGTGCAATGTAATATAAAAAGTGTTGTGGTTGCATTATATGCACAGCAGTATAAGAGCACAAAGGAAGGAAAGAATATTATACCTGGTGGGGAGTAAAGAGGCTTCTTAGAAGAGTTGACAGTGGGGCTTCTTGTGAAGCTGACAGCGAACAGAAATCACAGTGAAAAGTCTTCGAGCAGGTGAGGTGGAGACTGAAATGCACTAAAGCGTCATGCTCTGTTCCAAAATGGACAGTTACTACTCAGCCCACACAGATAAGAACTTTGTATGACAGTTGCCTAATATGCTACTTTTTGGAGACAGGTTAAGAATCTGGATTCTTATGTGAAATGTAAGGAACAAGGTAAAACACTGTGAAACACACAGACACACACACAGACACACACACACACACACACACACACACACACACACACACACACACACACACACACACACACACACTCCTGATAAGTTTTTAGACAAGACTTAGTACAATTCCTAACAGAGCTCTAGATGAAGAAAACTGAGAGTGGTATTCTAGGGAGAGGAATCAGAATACACACACACACACACACACACACACACACAATGTTGTAAAAGACAAAAGAAGGAATGCTCAAGGAAGAGTGGGGGAACTTCAGCTCCTAATCTCAGCTGGCCTAGGCTGCCTGGGGAGAAGCCAAAAGAGCTGAGCCTGATGAGGTTGGCAGGAGTCCTCTACCACATGTTCCAGATCTTGAATTTAATCATGTGAGCAGTAGAGTTTTGGGTCATGAAAAGGTGTTAAGGAGAGAAACATAGTAAGATTTGTGTTCTGGAATAATCATCCTGGCAATAGGTGGAGGAGAGAACAGAGGTAAGGGACCACATAGAAGTGAGAATGAGAACAGAATTATAACATGCATTTTTCTTTATGTGCCCACCAAGTAATACTTTTCTATGGGAGCAGCCCAGAACAAATCTTGTTCAAAACACCAACAGACACTTAATAGTCTTTCCAAAGTGAGGTGAATTCCAATGCCACACGGGCATCATGAGCCCCAGCAAGTCTGCAGCCTAATGGGGGAGCTCATCACTAGGTTTGAAAGAGAGAGAGAGAGAGCAAGAGAGAGTGAAAGAGAGAAAATTTGTATATGTCCATGTGTGTGTGTGTCCCACAAACTTACTTTTCAGGCCCAGAGTGTCCCACAATCCTTTTGGATGGGAGTCAGTTTTGGACCATAAATCACAAGGGTCATCATTTCTGTAGGGAGATGTTTGCAACGGGTCTTGGGTTAGAAGGAATGTAAGTTTTCTGAAAGCCAAAAAAAGATGAATAAGCACTTCTCCTCTGATTATTCATGTAGAGTGCATGGTCCCTCTCCCTCCTGAAATAAAACAGGACTGTCAACTTCACATGCTTCACTCTAGGTTTCTGGAAAGTATAACATATCAGGGCCCAGGGAGATATGCCCCCCTCCGACTGCCTCTCCCTATAGGATCAGTGATAAGGGGCCATTCCAAGGCAGAGATTGTCGGGCACAGAAGAGCAAATCTGAGCCATGTAGAGCTCAGTGTGGTAGGAGAAAGAACCACTTTAACCACGTGCCTCTCCAGCCAGGACATCCTGAGGCTGGGGAGATGAATGGGTAGAAAGCGAGATGTTTCAGACATGAGAAGGTATAAATGTTCTCAAAGCAGACGTTGGCTTAGGGGCTCCAGACCCAGCTCTGCTATTGCTAGCTCTGAGCCTCCAGGCAAGTTATTTGTCTCTGTGCTCAGAAGTCTTCATACATAAGACAACGAACTAAACTGGTTCAGCTCAGAGATTCATTCCATTGGGGAACCTCTATAATCAACGAACCAACCAACCAGCCAGTCAATCAAACCAATGCACAGTCTGTGAGCACTTCCTGAGAGCTGGGCTCTGGCTGAGTGCTAGAATTGTGGTTGGGCATTAATTCTAGTGCCTACCCTCAAAGAGCTTTCACTCCAGTGCCTAAAACAGACCAAGCAATGCCTTATAGTTGTCAAAAGTGACAATAGATACATGAAAAAGGGAAGAGATGGGAAGACAGAAGTGATTAACATTGTCTGAAGAGTAGAGAAGGGGAAACCCGGGAAGACTTTCTCAGGGCGGAAAGATGTGAACTGGACTTTGAGGAAGTAAGCAGAATGATCAGCATGAACAAAACCTGCAGAGAGAGGAGTGCTGAATGTGTGAAATAAGGGAGAATGCCTGGCTGGCCATAGCTAGAGCATTCGAGGGGTGCCTCTCCTCCAGGACTGCCCCTTCCAGCCCCATGTGTACTCACAGTGCCACTCAGCTGGGGGAGAGTGCATGGAAGAGGAGGCCATAGGAGCCTTCTATTTTGGGTTTGGGGACAGCATATGGGCAAAAGAAGGAGTGAGTATAGACAGCAAAGCCTCTTCTGGTGTCACTACTGTGAAGAAGGGGCTGGGAAAGGGGGATTTTTCTTTTTCTTTTTTTAGTCCTTTTTTATTTTTACTTTCTTTTTTTTTCCCCAGACAGGGTCTGTGTCTGTCACTCAGGCTAGAGTGCAGTGGCATGATCTCGGCTCACTGCAACCTTCGCCTCCTGGGCTTAAGCCATCCTCCCACCTCAGAATCCCAAGTAGCCACCACAACTGGTAAATTTTTGTATTTTTTGTAGAGATGGGGTTTCACCATGTTGCCCAGGCTGGTCTCAAACTCTTGACCTCAAGTGATCCACCTGACTCTGTGTCTCAAAGTGCTGGAATTACAGGTGTGAGCCACTATGCCCAACGAGTCCTTTCAAGAAAAAATTTATTTTATTTCATTTCACGCATACCCATGCATATACATACATTTACTCGACTCCATAGGTGCAAATTTTTTTTTTCCTTTTTGGCTTGGCTTTCCAATCTCCCCTTTTCTCCCCTCCATCACTGACTCTCACCTCCACAGTCCCTCCCCCAGAGACCCCACATTAGCAACCCTATCAGACAGGGTCATTGCAGGAAACAGATGGTGTGGTGCTCTCCAACAGCGCTCAAGGAGATTTTAATAAAGGGAAATTTTTCTAAGTGATAGCAGGGTTAAGAAAAACTAGCAAAGGATGGTGAATAGCCCTTTGGACCTGAAGGGCCAAAGATAAAGACTATACAAGAGGGAGAGAGTGGTCATATGGAGGCCCCCTCATCTGGAGTTGTGGACTTCAATAAAGGAGTGGCAGCTACCTGCTGCCACCATCACTAGCAGGAAGGAGTGAGAGGAAAACACCCTGTTCTCATGCCTCTCCCTCCTTCTCATCTCCTACTGGTGCTTCCATTCATGAAACTAACTAGAAACCAAAGGGTATACTGAGCTATGAATGCCACCCATAAAGATCAGGCTCTGGGCACACCATGGGCTGGGGAAGGGCATGCAGTGAATTTGTGAGGCAAAAACAAAATATCCAACATAACCTATGTGCATTCTTCCTTGGATTGCTTTAGATACCTAATGTATATTCATATATGTTGTACATCAGATTTTTGTTGTTTTACAAAAAAGCAACATATTGCATGCTTGCTTATCTTACTTTTCTCATTCAACAATAGCTCACAGACAACTCCTCCAAGTTATAGAGCTTCATTCATTCTTTTTTTCTATTAAATAGCTGCAATACATCCCCTAAGATAAATATACAATAAGTTATTTGGAAATTATCTTATTTACCAATTCTTGTGACAGTATAAACTGCTGTAAAAACATTTGTATATATATGCCATTACATATTAGTGTTTTTCCTATGTTGTAAATTCCCAGGGTTGGCAAGGCTTGGTTTAAAGAATTTTTAAGAGTACATGTATGTGTATTTTTAGTTAAAAAATGTCAGAATCCAAGAGTACCATATCTATTTCACAAGTGCTCAAGAACAAAGAAGAAGGGGAACCAGGAGCCTAGCATCTCCACTTATTGTTACCTGCTCTAGGAGGCCACCTCATCCCCTATATTGTCATTGTTCACTGCCTAGCACCCCTTGTTCACACCCCACCCCAACCCAAAGACCACGAACTTTCAGAGGTTACAGATTGTGTCTGATCCAGGTATGAGCCTCTGCCATCTAGCGTGGAACCTAACGTATATCAGGCTTTCCAAGTTTATGAAATAAAAGAATAAATAAACTCAACAAAATTGCCCAGAACTTTCTGGTTTTCTTCTCTGCCTTCCCAGAGTGGGGAAAGCTGCAGGGACTCAGGGCTGAGTCTCTGTGTCAAGTCAAACAGCTTGCTGTGGGTGGGATATTCTCCATGCTCCACTTCTCAGGTCCTAAACTTGGCAGACAAGGTACCAATGGTGAGGAGCTACTCAGACATGGAGGAAGAACATGAACCCACCACAGAGGGTAGACTAGACGCTTCTCAGGTACGCAGTGGTGGCTGTCTCATTTATGCTCAGGAGGGGAAAATAAAAGCAAGACTTTGGCTCTAAAAATCCCTTGGAAAGATGTCTTATAACAGAGCATATTTCTCAGTAACAAAAGGAAGGCTTTCTCTCAGGACTATGGACCCAAATCCTTCTGTTTGGGTCCATGACTCCCTCCCTCCCTTTGGATCACCCCACATAGAGTAGGCCTGTCATGTCAGTCCCCTAGGTGGGGTGGTTGTCAGCAAAAGTCATTCTTCTCAGAGTTAATGCTTTCAGAAGAAATAAAAAATGACAAAAGTAACCATGATGTCTCTGCCCTTCCAGAAACACAAACAGAAAAGGTTTTAAGTGGTTTTGTTAGTATATGTTTCCTTTTTTTTTTTTTTTTTTTTTTTTTAGCATTCTACCATTTGTCTTTCTGGTGTCTCCAGAAAGCCTGGCTCCATTGTGTTCCTCCAGAAAATGTATTTGTCCTTATCCAAAACTGTCAGCAGATTTCTCGGTCGGGCTGAGTTATTGCCAGTGTGATACATGGGACTAAGTGAAAACAGACCTTCACTAAGGGACTGACTTTTGATGGACTGACTGACAGACTGGGGTGTGGCCTCCACCACTCTGTGCCCCTGAGAGCCCAGGAAACACAGAAAAAGAGGAGCAACTGCATGGAACAGGCAATATTGGAGAACACTAGTTAGAGATGATGCCCTCATGGAACCAGGCTGTCTAGCGGAGGCTGGCTTAGTCCCTTTGGGCTGCTATGACAAAAACACCATAAACTGGGTGGCTATAAATGACAGAAATTCTCACAGTTCTGCAGGTTGGGAAGTCAAGATCAAGGTGACAGAAGATTTGGTGTTTGGTGAAGGCTTGCTTCCTTGTTTATAGATAGTGCCTTCTCACGAGTGGAAGGGGTGAAAGACAAGAGTGGAAGAGATAAAGGAGCTCTCTGGGGCCTTTTATAAGACACTAGTCTTAATCATTAAGCCTTCACCTCATGACCTAATCACCTCCCAAAAGCCTCACCTCCTAATACCATCACACTGGGGATTAGGCTTCAACATATGAATTTTTAGGAACACATTTCATTTATAGCAGGGGTGGTGTATGTGTTTAAGAATGTGAGGTTATAGTGTGCTGATTGGTATGGATGGTTCATCCAAGTGGCTTCAGGCATAAAAGTCAGAGGAAATATCTAGAAGCTGATCAATCAGGGAGACCAGGGGAACGGCCAGGGAAGACTAAGTTCTAGCCCAGTTTCTCAACATCGGCACTTTGACATTTTGGAATATAACCCATCACATTTCCCATATTTTTTTGTTAGAAGCAAATCACTATGTCCAATCCATTCTCAAGGAGAGAAATTTACACAAAGCCTGAATACCAGGAAGCGGGGATCACTGGGAGCCATTTCAGAAGCTGCCAACCCCAAGGAGTTATCAAGAGTACCCTGATCTTCAGAACCATTGCCACCAGGAAGAATATACTCTTTTGTGTTAATGTGTGGACTATGTGGGCAACTACAGCAGACTGGCTGCACAAAGAGGAGTTAACAGAGTCTTGTTTCTCCAACGTTATCTGTCCCTATTTCAAGGTTTATTTGTATGCCTTCACCCTCCCTGGCTTACCTCCATCACGTAATGACCTGTTTACTCACCTGGCTCTCCTATTTAGCAGTGTCTCATTCACCTGTATATGCCCAGTGGCCCGCTCAGGGCTTAAAACAGAGTTGGTGCTCAGGGTCTGATGTAAATGAAATTGAATGTACATTTGTCATCTACTGTTCTAGTAAGGAGATGGTACTACTACTTTTCCTGTTGGATACATCTTTTAATAAAAAAAATCCCTACTAGAAATGATGGTATTGGACATCAACTGGCTGAAGTTCAAACCGAGGAAAAATTGGACCCTAAATTGGACACAGTTGTCTTGGCCTTTTCTGAATGGAACAAAGAGAATGTAAATCCTTGAAGATGAATGCCTTCATTATTGAGATAACTTCTACTCCTAAAGGTATATAAAGGGTAGTAAGTGGTCTTGTTTTGCTTTACTTTGCTTTTTTGGAGGAAGTTCTTCCACCCTTGGAGTTTTAAGTAATACTAGAAAAGAATCTCTGTGAAGAATGACTTTTCCCCATTGCAGTAGATGCTTGCAATGACAGCCTCAACCTTCAATTTCACCTTTCTTGCAAATGAAGAGGTTGGAGACCCAATTTGATGCATTCATTTGTTGAAAAAAAAAAAAGAAGTAAGACAGAGGCCATCTCCTTAACTTCTGGTTGTCACTACTGCTTGGGAAAGTCGTGTTTTTCTTGCAGCACACTGCAGTGTTCATTATTTAGGGTCCTGTGTACTGATAAACAGTGGTGGTAGTGCTAGCTTCCTGATCTGACTTCCTGATCCATGGATTACAGCTTGGAGTATCCATCCTCCTGCTTCCTGCTGTCCAGGTGTTGCAATGGTGGTGCCTCCCATTCAAGATCTACCCAGTGCTAGTGGCATACTCAGAAGTAACAACTCTTCTGGTAGGTTAGTTCTGTATTTCTTGGAAAGCACCCAAGAAGCCTATCCTAGAACCTGTTCCTTCAGCCTTTACAAGTATTTTGTAAGCATTCAGTTATTAATATTAAACTTTATCCTGCTTAAAATTCCCAGTGATTTCTCTTTCCTTCCTTGAAACCCATTGCTATGTATTTAGTTATCTGAAATCCAGCATTTTAAACTTCTCTCTAGAACTCAAAGCCATTAAGTTGCCACTGTCTCTTACACATATATTTAAAGAACGCTAAGAAGTACAAGGTTTCAGGTGACAGACTGGCCCCATTGCTAAGTTACTTTCTTAGGACTTACCCGCCTGACTTGTGAATGATTCTCTTTGGGACATTCCTACACTACTACTAGGTTGTCTATACTTGAAAGGCAGAGTAGAGATTGTGATGGACTCTAAACTTTAGGGCCATCTCCAACATGTGCTTCTTCTGATGTACAAGCATCCTGGAGAATCTGATCCCATACCCCAGGGGATCCATCAACCACTCTGTTCTGCCTATGCAGAGAACTGTGTGTAGTTCCACTCTCAGTGTGGGAGGGTGTATTAGTTCATTCTTGCACTGCTATAAAGAAATACCTGAGCTTGGGTAATTTAAAAAGAAAAGAGAAAAAAACAAAGAAATGAAAAGATGTTTAATTGGCTCATGGTTCTGCAGGCTTGCAGGATGCGTGATGCTGGCATCTGCTCAGATTCTAGGGAGGCCTCAGGAAACTTACAATCATGGCAGAAGGTGAAGGGGGAGGCAGCACCTCACATGGTCAGAGTAGGAGAAAGAGGGAAGGGGGAGATGCTGCACACTTTTAAACCGTGAGAACTCACTCACCGTCATGACAACAGCACCAAAGGCATGCTGCTAAAGCATTCATGAAGGATTCACTCCCATAATCCAATCACAGCCCACTAGGTCCAACCTCCAGTACCAGGGATTACAATTCAACGTGAGATTTGGATGGGGACACAGATCCAAACCACATCAGAAGAAATCTGTCCTGATTAGAGAAAGCAGCTAAATCAATCAGAAAGTATAATTCAATCTCCATTTTTACTGGAAAACAAAGTTGTCTCCCGAGTTTCTTGTTTGAAAATACTAAGAATGGACATAAAATTGGGTTGTCCTAGGGAGTTAGTTAGTCCTAGAGAAATAACTAGGCAGACCTGAGTTTCAGGCTAGGCTCTACCACTTAGAAGAAATGCAACCTCATGTATGTCCTTCAACCTCTGAGCTCAGTTTCCTCCTTTATAAAATGGAGCTACTACTCTGCAGAGGTAGTGAAAAAATCAAATAAAATAATGTTTCTGACTCCTAGAATGGTACCCCCTTTCTGTCAAATCCATCCTGGCAGAGTTGCCAGGCAATAAATATGTATTAAACTAATGAATTAATCATTGAAAAATGTAATTTAATAATTTTACAACCCCCTGTGAAACTCAAAGTTTTGGGGCAACTGGCCAAAATTGCATGAATACTTGGTGACAGGAACGGGGATCAACATATAAACCTCGATTTCCAATCATTATTCCCTGCTCTGACTCATATTATATAAAGCTGTAACATTTTCCAAAATGATTTGTAGGCAAAATAGCACTGATTTATGAAAAGTAAATCATAAATTACACTGAAAAACTAATTTCTCGGCATCTGAGACCCATTTTACATGGAGCAGGAATTCAGATTTCCTATTAAAAATCACTTCAGGGACCAAGGATTACAGAGCTTATTTCCCAAAAGCACATGTTCCCCCAACTTTAAGTACAATGCTGAGAATGAAGCAAGGGGGAGAATGCTGGATGCTGGAATGTGAGGCGGGAAGGAAGAGGCCTTTTGTGGTAAGTGCTCTAATAGTTCTTTAGAAACTTTCTCCTTTCGGGAAGTGAGGAGAGTGAATCTGAGATCTGGACAAGGACATCCTTAGTGATAGAAAAATATTATGAGTCGGCAACCTGAACTGCCATGATTCACAGCAGAAAGTCCCATTGGAAGCAGCTCCGCAAACAAGCTAAAGGAGAAATTGCCAGGTTCAGAGAGGGGGCAACTTTAGAGAAAACTGCCATTAATTTAAGTGAAAACAGTCCAGAACTTTAGGAGTAATAGAATCATTGGGCTGGCTTATTTTTCTGGTCAATACTTCATAGAGCTCTTCTCCCTGTAATCCCAAGGCAGATTCTCCCCGTGGATGCATTAGGCTGAGTGAAGAGAACAGGATTCTTGCCCATAATTTTTCAACATATCTAGTTAATTTATCTGTTGATACCACTGTATTATGGCAGTTAAAACACTGCAACACTAAAACAAGCTGTAACAGACTTCATGCATTCATAAAAGCCATGTCAAGACCACATGCGGAAGGCGGTGGGAGAACCGGTCCAGATAAGAAAATGAATGTGAACGTTTGCAATTCTTTGCTTAAAGCTGAAGAACGCTGAGTGCTTTGGCTGCAGAATCATAAACATTGCAATGGAATTTGGGAATTATCACCCTGTAGAAACCGGGAGATGGAGATGACTCCGACAGGTGAATGGCCAAAGTGAATGGGATTAAACATCATTTTGTGTTCCTGCTAAGAGGACCCCTATTGACCAAGAGGAAATTTGTCACATTCCCCATTCTAACTCTGCCCATTTGAATCCATGTCCCTCTAGATCTTTTAGGGAGAAATCAGAGCGTTTCAGTCACCCACTGGCTAAAAACCTGAATTTTTCATTTTCTTAGGAGGTAACCTGGATGGATGTTACAAGGCATGGTTTGAAGCTAGAACCAGTGAGTTCCTAGGTTTGTGACCTTAGGTACAAATCTAAACCTTGCTTCAGATTTCTCATCTGCAAAATGATTGTAATAATCACTCACTCACAGACTTCAAGGAGAGAATGCAGAAATGTTCTACAACTCAACAGGGAAACTGTGAATCATAGCTCAGAGTTCTTCAACCTTGTGTAATATATAAACTTTTTCATATGGAAAAAAAAACTCATAGAACTCTAGAAAGTTACCTCAGACATGAGACACAGTCTCCATCCACTTTAAGATTTGCAAACTGAAACAAAGACTATCTTATTTAATGTATTTAAAAGAAATCTTTCCATCTCAAATTATTAACTAACACTTTTAAGTAGTTGTTAATGTATAAGAGGCAAAATGAGATTAAAGATTGTTGACAAAACAAAAATGCACATTTTTAAACTGTGTAACACATGGCTTTCTGAGAATGGATCATGATAGTCCTTGTCTGAGAAACACTGACATAGCAATTAAGATCTGAGATGCAAAAATCAGGATTTTAATCCTGGATTTGCTACTTACTAGCTGTGTGGTTTGGGGCAGGGAATGTAATCTCTCTAAAGCCTCAATTTCCCATTTTAGATTAGTAGGTCCAAAAGTACTGATCAAAGGTGAGAAAACCTCCTGGAATTATATTCTGTGAACAAAATCATGAGAGGAAGAAATTCTAGTCCAGGGGTCTATAGCCGAAGGTCAGATCCAGCTGTGCAAGCTTCAGCAAAGCCCTCACCCTCACTGAGCCTCAGTTTCCTCTTGGAGAAAAGCGAGTGGTAACTGTGACAAGCTTATCTACCTCACAGGGTTGCCAAGAGGTTAAAGTGTTTATGTGAAGGAGCCTGCTGTGCAAACAGGGAAGCACCACGCAGAACAAAACTTCTCCTGGAAACAGGGGTGTTTAACACTGCTCAAGGCTTAGAGACTACCATTCCTATCTCACAAATAAAATCCATCTTGAGGTTAGAGTTCTGGTTTATGATCCTCTGCCTCTTGTGCCAGAAACGAGCTCAGCTGAAAGTGCCATTAACTACCCACTGCTGGGGTGGGTTTGCTGTCAAGATCCTATTTATCAGTCAGCTGACTGTGAAAAGCCGCATATGTACTTAAATACAGCCATTACCCAGAAGGCCCAGCGGTGCTGTTTCCCAGGGCTCTGGCAAAGCCCCCGCCTCTCTGGACCAGGGCAAAATGCTGACAAAGCCATGAATGAATTCTCTCTCCCTCCATGGCTGCGGTGCAAATGACTACACACAGAAGAAATAAAGAAGCAAGGGCAGCCCTAAGTGGTTTCCTTGCTCCTTCTCTAACCTTCCTCCACTTACCTTACCCTTTTCCACCCCTATCACAGAGGCACATGTAATGAAGAATTAGAACCCATCGAATAGAATCCAAAGCAGTCTCTTTCCAACGTTCCAGAAATTATCAGGGTACACATATGGTGATAGTCACCTAATGTTTAGGCTCATGTTAACTAAGGTATTTCCCTTCAGGCCAGGAGCTGGGCTAGGGCTTTTATTTTTTGTTTTAGACAGGGTCTTGCTCTGTCACCAGACTGGAGTACAGTGGCGTGATCTCGGCTCACCACAACCTCCACCTCCCAGGTTCAAGCAATTCTCCCGCCTCAGCCTCCCGAGTAGCTGGGATTTCAGGCACATGCCACCACACCCAGCTAATTTTTGTATTTTTAGTAGAGACGGTTTCACCATGTTGGCCAAGATGGTCTTGATCTTTTGACCTTGTGATCTGCCCACCTTGGCCTCCCAAAGTGCTGGGATTACAGGTGTGTGCCACCACACCCTGCTTTTTTTTTTTTTTTTTTTTTTTTTAAATTTAGACAAGGTTTTCCTCTGGTTGCCCAGGTTGGAATGCAATGGTGCCATCTCTGCCCACTGCAGCCTTGATCTCTTGGGCTCAGCTGATTCTCCCACCTCAGCCTCCCAAGTAGCTGGGACTACTGACACCCACCACTGCACCTGGCTAATTTTTTGTATTTTTAGTAAAGAAGAGGTTTCGCTATATTGCCCGGGCTGGTCTCAAACTCCTGGACTCAGGCAATCCACTCTCCTTGGCCTCCCAGAGCGCCAGAATTACAGGGGTGAGCCACCACACCTGGCCTAGGCTGGCGTTTTGATGCAACATTATGCCTGTTTCATCTTCACAATCATCATGAAATATCAGAATTATTATTTCCATTTCAGAGCCAAGGGTAGAGGAGAAACTGACACTCTTGCAATGGGCCCTCCCAAATATCATGATCTGGGTCTACATCCTCTGTTCGGACCTTTATCATTGTGACTGTGGCTCCTCAGAGGGGCCCCTAGATAGTGGAAGGATGATTCCTAACCCAGCATGACCCCAAACAACTGTGTGTCCTTGAACTCTTACCTTCGCTCTAAGCCACAGCTTCCTCCTGTTGAACTTCTGCCTGCATTTAATGTGGTTATGGTGCTTAACCGAGATAATATATATGGAGTCTCTGTATCCCGCCAGGCACTGAACACCTGGGAAGATTGTTGCTGAAGTCATAGAAAACATGGTAAGATCTTCACTCAGACTCCAAGTCACAGTCTGAAAGAGGCAGGTACCCCACCAATGACGGAGTAGAACTGATGGGATGTACAGTGTGTGATCAGTTTCTGGAGTCCAGCCTGACCATATCCACTGGCCTAACAGAGGACAAATTTGAGTCCAGAATGTAATAAGGTCACATGAGCCATGATATAGGGTTCATGCATCTATCCAGCTGGTGTACCTTCTAATCTGTGGGACTTGGGTGCTAGCTCTTTGAATCTCAGTGTCTTTTTATCTACTAAAATAGAGCTGGTAATTGCTACCTTATAGGGCTGTTGTAAAGATTAAGTAAAAGAAAGTAAGTTAACACACTGGCACAGTGCCAAGCATGTTGGGAAAGTTCCATGGGTGTTTGTTCCTTCATGTATTGGTCCTGAAAGCTTGGTTAGGTTTGCACACGTTCATGCAGCTGCTGTTCACAAGGCAGGATTTCACAAGGGCATAGAACAAGTAGGACTTCCCTTCCTATGTGTAGATCTGTAGGAATGCTTTCATCATAAGAAATACTGCTGAAAAGAAGCTCCTGCAAAAGGTCTTAAGAGAACCAGAGTATCTGAGCCCAGAAGTGTAAGACACCCAGGAACACTGCACACTTTAACAAACTGCTTACACACCAGATCAGGCTATGATCAATAGCCAAGTTTCAGATGAATGGTGTCTTGCTGCATTTGCGCTGTTATAACAAAATATTTTACACTGAGTAACTTATAAAAAAACAGAAATTTATTTCCCAGAGTTCTGAAGGCTAGGAAGTTCAAGATCAGTGTGGCACCATGGGCAGGTGCTGGTAAGGGTCCACTTTCTCGGTCATAGACGGTACTTTGTCAATATGTCCTCATGTGGTGGAAGATACAAATGAGCTTCCATTGGCTACTTCTAAAAAGGTATTGATCCCATTCATGAGTGCTCCAGTCTCATGATCTGATCACCTCCCCAAAGCCCCACCTCTTATTACCATTGCCTCGGGAGTTAAGATTTCAATGTATGAGTTTACGGGGGACAGAAGCATTCAGACCACTGCAGCTGGTGAAGAAGCAGCACTTTCCAAAGGGAATTTTGCCATTGCCAGGAGCTGCTGCCTGGACGCAGACCCAGGTCTCATTGTTTGGCCCAGCTGGACAGTAGCAGCTGGCTGCCAATTGTCCCTTGTCCCAGGGACAGAGCAGACAGACATCCAGCCAGCCAAATTGACTGACCTAAGGAGGTAATGCAATCATTAAGTCCAGAGAGACACCTTCCTGAGGAGGTCTGGGGAAGCCATACTCACATCTCTGCTCATACTCTTCTCAATTGCCAGCCAAATTTTATGAGTTCAGAGGGCAGGCCACATTTCACCCATGTGAAGAACACAATTGTACCTCCTGATCCTCAGAATGAAGATTGTGACTGTGATTCCAAGTTTCACAAGTTTCTCTTAGTACTTTGAATTTGGCTCACTCACATGTTTGAATACAAAATTAAGGGGTAAGAATAAACATGCCAGAGGATCTCAAGAGAAGAATAACATGCTATAGAACAGAAGAAAAAAATTAAACACAGTAGGAGATAAGAAAGAGGAGATGGCATTTAAGATGAAGCATTGAAAAAATGGGTAAAATTTGAAAATATAGAAATGAAAGGGAAGTACATTCTGGGACAATGAAATAGCATGAGCAAAAACATGGAGGCAGAACACTCAAAAGATTTTAGAGTAAGGAGTACATGGACTCCTTGATATATACAGACTGTGAAGCATGTCCTCTCTATAGATAACCTTGCTGTACTCTTGCCCATGTGAGACAGCCCATTTATGGTAGAAGTTCAGTGGAGAACCAGAGTATGGCAGACACTTCTGGTGTTCACCCATATTTAACTTGCTTTTTCTTCTGGGCACAAGAAAGGATTCTATTTCCCCACCATCCCTGTAACTGGGCAGCACCATCTAATTGTAACCAATGCACGTGTGTGGAAATGGTTAAGTGTTAATTCGTGGTCAAAGCAATTGCCAAGTCATAATCTCCAGGACCTCTTCTCCTGTCATTTCAACTGAATAGGTTGTATTTCCAAATAGCTTAGCTATAGGACAGAGGAAGCTACTCACACATGGATCACTGAATCATTACTTGAAGAGCCAGCGGCTTTGAAATTCTCTTAGATCTTCAGTAAACTTTTCATAAGTAAGACATAAACCTCTGGTTTCATTAAGCCATTTTAGGAATGTTTGTTATAGCTGTGTAACCTAGTTTATCCTGACAAATACAAAGAGTTTCTAAAAAGTGCCCATGAGTCTTATGAAGACCATAGTGTACCCAAAATGTTTACTTGTTCCTCAGAGAATACCAGTCTTAAGCATCACTATGACCAGAGTAAGACACAGCTATCCCACTTGTACCAGGCCTCTGGCATATATAGATACCTTCCTAGTTCTAGGCAGGTTCTTTTCAAGATAGCAACACTACCAAGGGCTTTGCGGCTTTATTTTAAAGCAGTGATGAAAGAAGATACTGCTGACAATCTCTAAAGCTACACTGAAATTTGAATAACTTGAACAATGACCTCATAGCAGCTTTGCATAGTAATAATTACTACCATTTAGTAAATTACTGAGATTCCAACATGTTAGTGGATATCTTACAACCTTGGCCTTACACTAATCCTGCAACATTTGGATTATTATCTCAAATTTACGTATAAGAAAACAAGCCCAGAGAAGAGATATGACTTGCTTAAGTTCACCTAAGTCATTTAGAGGAGAGTTAAGATTCAAACAAATGTAGATATGTCTGACTCCAAACCCAAGCTCTTTATATGAAGCGAATTTGTCTCTTAAAGCTTACAAGAGGGATAGGTAAAAATAGAATCTTACTTAGAATTGTTCATCCTTACTTTAACAAGGAAAATAAACAATTAAAGAAGTGTAGCAGGGACAGATAGTGCTTCGTAAATATTCATTTCCACCTGTGCATTTCCCAATTTCTCCGGCAAATAGTCTGGGACCATGTAACTAGTTTTGGCCAATGAACTATGAGCAGAAATGACATTTGTTATTTGCAGGTTGAGGTCGTTAAAAGTCAATATGTTTCTTCTATCTTCTTTGTCCCCGCTTACTCAATATAACACATAATCCAGTTGGCACATCTATAGGATAGAAGAGGACCTCTAGATCACGATATTGTATGTGAGAAATAAGTCTTATTATGATAAGCCAGGTCCAACTGTGTTTTAGAGACCTATGTTGTTCTTGTTGCTGTTTTTTACTTATAGGATTACAGGTTAACAGAACATAATTAATCCTAATGATCCATTATATATTTTGATCATTAGTTTTTGCATGACTCACTTTTACTTATTTTAGTAGCCATTTATCAGTGTTTTTTTTTAATGTATACATTCTTACATTTTAAACCACCTTTAACAACTAAAATTAGAACTTCCATAATAACCTTCATCTAACTCCACGATTCCTCTGCAAACTCTTTCCCCTCTCTTCTCTCGCATAGAGTAACCATTACCCTAAATCCTATATTCTTCATTATCTTGCTTTTCATAATATATAGTTTGATTGTATCTATATGTATTCCTAAAAAGTATGTGTATTTATTAGATCTTGTTTTTAAACTTATAAAAATAGTGTCATGTCCTAATTAATCAATTGAAATCTAATTCTTTTATTTAATATTACATTACTAAGATGTATCCATATTGTTGAATGCTGCTCCACTTTATTTATTTTGGCTGCTATACATTAGACTTTATTCTTTTTCTTTTCTTAAACATGTCCTGATCATTCTCCTTTCCAACTCTATTTTTCTTTTTTTTGAGATGGAGTCTTGCTCTGTCACCCAGGCTGGAGTGCAGTGGTGATATCTTGGCTGACTGCAACTTCCACCTCCCGGGTTCAAGCAATTCTCCTGCCTCAGCCTCCTGAGTAACTGGGAATATAGGCATGTGTCACCATGCCCAGCTTTTTTTTTTTTTTTTTTTTTTTTTTTGTATTTTTTGTCGAGACCGGATTTCACTATGTTAGACAGGATGGTCTCGATCTCCTGACCTTCTGCCCACCTCAGCTTTTCAAAGTGCTGGGATTACAGGCATGAGCCACCACGCCTAGCCCCAAGTCTTAAGTAAATTTATTTAGTTGCCTATACACTTATCATAAGAGAAGCAAAACCTAGAAATGTTGCAGGCCAGTATGAAGTGGCACAGGACTGAGATTTAGACTGGCTTGTGAACCCAAGTTTTGTTCTTTCTGAGACTGAATTTGGGCCACAGTTTCTTCCACTATAAAATTGTTACATTTATGCTATCCCTACTGGACTATGGCAAGGATTCAACAAGACAGTGAATGAACAAAGCACTTTATGAATTCTAATATGTCTCATAAACATTATTATCAGGAAGAAGAATCTTTCAATCTGCTTTTTAAAACACATGCATCTAACACACACACGAGAGAGAGAGAGAGAGAGAGAGAGACAGAGAGAGAGACAGAGAGAGAGTTCTGTATTGCAACTAAACATATTCAAGCTTGTAGCCATATTTCTGTTCTGGCTACCCCACGAGCAATCATCACTGGAATAACTAGCAAATTGGAATCATCCCTCTTCTCTGCCAGATGTCTTTCCCCTTCTTGCTCTTTGGCAATTCAGATGATACTCATTATCCATCCTCCAACAAATTGCAGGTGAAGAAGATTTGGAGCTGGATGTCTTTTATGTGACACACTCACTTTTTTTTCCAGTGTGTATGTGTGTAGATGGGATATTGCTTGAGTGAGCCATGGTTTTGCTCCATACAGGATGACTTGCTGCCATAAGTTCTACTTACCACAGTTGAAAGATAAAGGGCTTTGGAGGCACTAACCTGAGTTTTGAATCCAAGAGTGGCATTTATAGGATTATCTCAAAAGAGGTATGTAAGTTCTCTGAGTCTCGGTTCTCCCATCTGCAAAACATATTTATAAAAATTAAATCAGATAATGCAACTTGAGTCCTAAGAACTGGCCCTGAAGTAAAGTAGATGCTCATCTAAGTGCTAGTTTTCTTGATTATTATTATTATTATTATTGTTTTGACAAAAAGTCTCCTTCTGTTGCCCAGGCTGGAGTGCAGTGGTGCAATTTTGTCTTACTACAACCTCCGCCTTCTGGGCTCAAGTGATCTTCCCACCTCAGCCCAGGTAGCTGGGACTACAGGTGCATGCCAGCACCCCTGGCTAACTTTTATTTTTATTTTTATTTTGTAGAGACTGGGTTTTGGCATGTTGCCCAGGCTGGTCTCAAACTCCTGAGCTCAAACAATCCTTCCGACTTGGCCTCTCAAAGTGCTGGGATTACACAGAGGCATGACTCACCATACCCAGACTAGTTTTCTTTTTATTTCCCTTTTCTTGGTAGTCAGTTTTCTCAGAGACATTTTGGTATAGGGACAGTGTCACAGTATGATTTAAAATACCTAAGAGAAATTACATGACTTACCAAAACAATATGATACAATGGCAGAATCCACATCAGAAGAAAAATCGCTTCAGATCTGAGAAAGGTTTTGGCTTACTAGATGTTTGTATTGGCAGAAGTAGAAACTGACAATTTCTTGCCTGTTTCAAGAGCACAAGCACACAGGGGACTGACACTACATCTCCTGGATAGTCAAACTTGGTCAGTGAAGTCCAGGAGGCAAGACCTCCCTGGAGAGTAGACCCTACCAGGTTAACACTCATGATACTCCAGGAAAATAAGTCAGCTTCAGATTAAAAGGAGACACTTGGTTTTGTTTGTTTTTTTGAGACAGAGCCTCACACAGTTGCCCAGGCCAGAGTGCAATGGCGCAATCTCAGCTCAGTGCAACTTCTGCCTCCTGGGTTCAAGCAAGTCTCCTGCCTCATCCCCCCAAGTAGCTGGGATTACAGGCATGCACTAGCATGCCCAGCTAAATTTTTTTTTTTATTTTGTATTTTTAGTAGAGTCAGGTTTTTGCCATGTTGGCCTGGCCAGTCTCCAACTCCTGACCTCAGGTGACCTGACTGCCTTGACCTTCCAAAGTGCTGGGATTACAGGCATGAGCCACTGTGCCTGGCCAAAAGAAGACACATTTTTGAATGCAGGAGAGGAGATGTTACAAGAGAAGGTAGCTCAGATAGAAGGAAGATTCCCTCAGGCTGGGCACAGTGACTCATGCCTATAATGCCAGCTCTTTGGGAAGCTGAGGCAGGCAGATTACTTGAGGTCAGGAGTTTGAGACCAGCCTGGCCAACATAGCAAAACCCTGTCTCTACTAAAAATACAAAAATTAGCTGGGCATGGTGGTGTGCACCTGTAATCTCAGCTACTCAGGAAGCTGAGGCATAAGAATCACTTGAACCCAGGAGGTGGAGGTTGCAATGTACGGAAGAGAACTGCCAAAGATGAGAGAATAGATTAGATTGGTGGGACCCATGCAAGGATGGCTTGGGCTTCTGAATTCTAAGCCAGGATCTGTGCCACCAGTCTATAGAGTGACCCAGGTGAGTTTCAAACTGTGGCTTAGGG
>CAUYQU010102266.1:0-24975 GCA_963574635.1 Cheracebus regulus | reverse complement strand
TTCATCCCCTATTCCTTCCTGTCTCCATTGTTAAACACAATTATTGGCATAAAAGAGGTTTTTAATACCCATTTTTAGACTGTATTCTAGCCTGGGCAATAAAACAAGAATCCCATTCTCTCTCCCTCTTTCTCTCCCTTTCTTTCTCTCTTTCATTCTTTTTTTTCTTTCTTTTGCTGTTTCTTTCTTTCTCCTTTTCTTTTTCTAAAATCTCTTCCTCTTTCTTTCTCTTTCATTCTTTCTTTCTTTCTTTTGATGTTTCTTTCTCCTTTTCTCTCTTTTTCTAAAATCTCTTCCTCTTTCTCTCTTTCATTCTTTTATTCTAAAAAAAAAAAAAAAAAGAACTTGAATGGGAGAGAAAGAAGCAAGAATAGCCCCCAGGAAACCAGTTTACACAGCACTGAGAAGTTAGGTCATTAGCAGTTCAAATATTTTCAAGTAACATCTTAAAATTATGGTATATTACATGAAAATAACCAAATTCTTGGGTTTTGTTGACAAAATAAGATTTAACAAACCTATTATCTGTGTTCTCTCCACCCATCCACCCCAGCCACAAGAGCTGAGGCTGAAAAGTAGCCACCTCATCTAATTGGGGTAAGAGGTCTCCAATTCACCACTATCATACCCGCCCACCTCGGGCATCAATGAAATCACCTGCCTGGCCCCTTGGTGTGGGTAATTTGAAATCTCATGGACTGGGCTTCCAAGCTCTGAAGTCAGTAGATCTAGATTTTAATACTGCCTTTTCCATGTAGGACTTCGAGGAAATTTCTTTACTTTTTTGATATTCAGTTTCTTCATCTTAAAAATAGACATAAATGAGTTCCTACTTTATGGGTTGTCATGAGGATCAAATAAGATAGTGTATTTATTTATTTATTTATTTATTTATTTTTGAGGCAGAGTCTTACTGTGTTGCCCAGGCTGGAGTGCAGTGGTGCAATCTCAAGCTCACTATCACCTCCGCCTCCTGGGTTCAAGCAATTCTCATATCTCATCATCTTGATTAGCTGATATTACAGGCATGCGTCACCACGTCCAGCTAATTTTTGTATTTTAAGAGATGACGTTTCACCCTGTTGGCCAGGCTGGTCTTGAACTCCTAGCCTCAAATGATCCTCTCATCTCTGCCTCCCAAAGTGTTAGGATTACAGTCCAGGCATGAGTCACCATGCCTAGCCCAAAATAGTATATTTCATAGCCTGCATAGCACATGGTAGTCACTCAATAAATGTTAGCTGTCATTATTATTATTGCAGCTACCATCACTACTGTCAATAATCCTGTGTCACGGAGGATTTCCTGTGTGTGCCACTGAAAAAGAGCACTGCTGAACCAGTGTTGGCCACAGTTAGCCTGCGTGTCGGTCATGGTGTCCCTACTACTACTAGTAATAATGCACAGGCCAATCCTGCACTTGGGAGGAACACTAGAGAGGGGTTTCTGCATTGGGTAGAGAGACAGCTAGACCATACGTTTCCTTCCAGCAAGACAATTGAGATATTCATTGGCATAGCTGGCATTTTCTTACCTCTCAATTTTATCAAATCCTCACATTAGCTTTATGAAATATTTATTATTATACTCATTGCACAAATGAGAAAACTGAAACCCAGAGAGGTCAAGTAACTTGCCAAAGGTCACAAAAGAATGGAAGCCAGACCACTTTCTGTCCCTTCTCAGGAAAGATGTTTCTTAATGACTGAGGAAACTTCTAGAAGGAGAGTTTCCCAAAGTGGCATTAAAGCATAGCTTTACATGATTGAGGCCAATGGTTAAGCAAGCAAAATGTGTGCTGCCAAATGTTTTGGAGCACCAGGGTATAGCCCTACAGGCCAAGCTGAATTGAAGTCAATGGACTGGATCACTTCCTGGAACCCAAAGCATTAATCTTTAGATTCCCAGTGACCGTCTCAGTATCTGGCACAGCACTTCTCCAAGCCTCAGTGTGTTTACCTGTAGAAGGGAGAGAATACCTGTACCTACCTCATACCGCTGTTAGAAAACTAAATGAGTTTCTACACGTGTGTTAGTCAGCTTGGATTACTATAACAAAATACCACAGACTGGATGGCTTAAACAGTAGACATTTATTTCTCACAGTTCTGGAAGCTGAAAGTTCAAGATCAAGGTGCTGGCGGATTCAGTTACTGGTGAGGGTCCTCTTCCCGGCTTGCAGAAGGCCCCCTTCTTACTGTGCCCCACACGGTGGAGGGAGAGCCCTCTTTTTTTCTTCTTCTTCTTATAAAGCCACTCATTTCAACACCAGTGTTGATCCTCAGGACCTCATCTAACCCTAATTATCTCCCAGGGGACTCATCTGCAAATGTCATCACATTAGGAATTGGGGCTTCCACATACAAATTTTGCAGGGACACAGTTCAGTCTTCCACGGTATGTAAAACTCTTAGGATGGTGCCTGTCATATGGCATGTGTTGGTTGTTACTATTATTGTATATTATCATTGACTGCAAAGTCCACATTCTTTTCACTATCCTATCCTGCCTCCTATATTGGAGCAATTATTTAATATAAAACCTAATGCAAATGTAAAGAAAGGAAAGAAAAGAAAGAAGGAGGGAAGGGAAAAAAGAAAGCAATCTGATTGCACAGTGGAGGATAAGATTATAGTCAGGGTGCCCATGCAGACATCTATTGCTGTGAGACAATCTGAAAAGGTGTTATGGGAGAGGATAGAGTAGGGCAGCACATAGCATTAACACTCACTCTCTCCTCCCACCTCCCCTGAAGAGAGATGTGGCTTCATTCTGGCACACAGGAGGAAAGGGAGCACCACCCTGAGAACAGGCAGACCTGGTTTCTAGAGCTTACCAATAACTCCCTGTGCAGCCTTGAGAAAAGCACTTGTCCTTCCTGAGCTCTATGTCCTCACTCACTAAAAAAAGGCTTGGGGTGATTGTTTTGGAAGTTCCCATCAAGTCCTGTGACAGGAGGGGACAGAGTGTAGTGGAAAGGCTGCAGAGCTTGCCACCAGGTAGACCTGGATTTCGGTACTGGCTGTGCCTCTTACCAGTCATGTGACCTTAATCTAGTCATAACCTCTCCAGGCCTTGTTAATATCAATAATTCAACTCAACACCTTAAAGAGTTTCCTCTTGCTCCTCACTCACTGTGATTCCTTGACTTCTCCAACTAAAGCCACATCCACTGTGCCTCAGAGAGAGTGAGACTTTGTCCCTGGAGAAGACAGTGAGCCCACTTTTATTTTCCTTCGAGTATTTAGGCCCTTTCATCTTCAGCTATTTGAAAAGGCCATGAGGACAGCTTTCAGGCAAGTTCCCAGACACTGCGGTTTTGAAAGCTCATGAATGACGAGTGCATTCCCAAAGTCACCAGGATCCAGCCAGGAAATGTCATTTCCCTACATGACTACGCCCCTCCCAGTTAGCTTGCAGATGCTCACACCTTTGATGGCCCTTTAGACAAAGTGAAAGCAAAGGCAGTAAGATCAAAGACCAAAGACTGGAGAGGAACTGTTCTTAAACTGCAGACACTATAAGGAAGAAAACCAAGAAACTCCAAATTACTCCTGGGGATGCCGAAGGAGTACATGCGGGAGGCAGTTTGGATACCTGTAAGAATTTGGAGATGAAGGAAGGCTCCATTCTAAGACTCAAAATGCACAATCATCATCATTACATTGTCTGAGCAGGATACCTGGGGTGTGATCCAAAAACAACTTTATTCAATCTGCTCTGTGTGGCTAGATCTACCCTGTCCCCTCAGATAAAATCTAAGGCAAGTTCCATCGGGTAAGAAAAAGTCCTCCAGTCACTTTCACCGCCAAATAAAGGCTCAGATCAATTATCAGCATAAAGTGCCCCATGTAATTGTCACAGTGTCCAAGTCCATTTAAAGTGAAAGCTTCTCCATCCCCTGGCTTAGGCCTGCTCCCTGGTGGCCCTCTGCATTGGAAATGTGGTGTTCTGGTTGCAGCCTCAGGGAGGAGAGGGAGGGGCAGCACGGTTCTTGCCTGACTGGTACCCTTGCAGGCTCTAAAGGCACATCCCGGCTTGGCCAACCTCTCAGAGGGCACATTCTTGGCTGCTTCTAAGCCCTCAGTGCTAGGGAGAGTCAGCCACAATTCTCTTAACCCAGACAAAGGCCCCTCCCATGGCTGATCACTTAGGACTCTTGTCTCAGTACCTAGGTGTCAAATTCTGCTTCCTTCTGCCTGTCACTAGCTCCTCCTGGTGCCCCTCACTGTCAGCATGTGGGACCACCCTGCTCTGTTTCCCAGGTAGCCCATATACCTGGTGCTGAGAAATTCTGGGTCCAGCACCCTCTCTTTGCTCCTGTCTGCTCAGTAGCCAGCCACCGTCTCTTGCCCTTTAGATTTCTCAGATGTGAGTTGAGCATCAGAGCAAAGTATGCCCAAGCACCACAGAGACACATGGAGTTCTCTGAGCTTGTGGAAGCCTTGTCCTTAGGCACAATGAAGGGAAGGACGTCGGTTATCTCAGGGGGCAAAGCTCAAGCCCAAAGCTCACTGATGACTCCCTCCAGAATCTCCTCCAGATTTTCCTAGGCCACAGCAATTCTTTTAAAGGTAGGGGTCTGTGAACAGTAGGTCTGACCAATCAGCCCTATTGGTCTTATACCTTACTTTATAACTGGACACCCTATCTCAAAGAGATAGTATTGGACACCCTATCTCAAAGAGTTGTAGCAGAAACAAAGACACGAAGAGTCCTTTGTTAACCTCTGTTACAAAACAACCCAAAACTGAGCACAGCAGAGTCAAAAATGGCTCATTCAGCAAAATTTCAACACAATCTCACAAGAAGTATTTCATTTTCTAAAGAAAGAAGGTGTATATAAAAGTGTTAAAAATAGTCAATGTTGAGTGGCACATCAACGGGTACTTGTTATCTTATTCACTGTAGTTTTGAAGTTTCTTGAAAGAAAAGACAAAAAAGAGAAAAAAGGGTGTTAGTTCATTCATTCATTTTTTTGTTATTATTTCATTTTTTGAGAGAGTCTTGCTGTGTTGCCCAGGCTAGAGTGCAGTGGCTGACTCAGCTCACTACAACCTCTACTTCCCAGGTTCAAGAGATTCTCTTGCCTCAGCCTCCTGTGTAGCTGGGACTACAGGCATTCACCACCACACCTGGCTAATTTTTGTATTTTAATAGAGA
This sequence comes from Cheracebus regulus, assembly GCA_963574635.1. Classification (NCBI taxonomy): domain Eukaryota; kingdom Metazoa; phylum Chordata; class Mammalia; order Primates; family Pitheciidae; genus Cheracebus; species Cheracebus regulus. The sequence continues at coordinate 19,812 of CAUYQU010102266.1, read as the reverse complement.
CAAGGTTTCACCACATTGGCCAGGCTGGTCTCAAACTCCTGACCTCGGGTGATCTGCCCACCTCAGCCTCCCAAAGTGCTGAGATTACAGGCATGAGCCACAGCACCGAGCCTCATTTATTTATATAACAAACATTTACTGAGCACCTACTATAAACACTGTGGTGGGTACTAGGGATCCAATGACCAAAGGTCCTGAGATTCTACCCTCCAGAAGCACATGGGTAGAAGCACATGGAACATATTCTTAATACCATGGCCTCTCAGTGTGCATGCATTTAACTTAAGCAGTGTGGTAGGCAGAAAAGGGCCCCCAAAGATGTCTGTCCTAATATCCACACCTGTGAATATGTTGCCTTTTATGGCAAAAGCAACTTTGCAAGTGTGATTAAGTCGAGGCTATAGAGATGGGAGGATTTATCTGGGATTATCCACGTGAGCCTGATTTAATCACAAGAGGTGTATTAAGTGAAAGAGGAGAGTCAGAGGAGATGTAAAGTAGAAACAGAGGTCTGGGTAAGCAACTTGCTACCCTTGAAGGTGGAGGGGACCCAGAGCCACAGAATATAGGCAACTCCTCCAAGCTGGAAAACACAAGGAAATGGACTCTCCCCTGGCACAGCCAACACCTTGATTTTAGCCCAATGAGACCTCTTTTAGACTTTTGATCTCCAAAACTGTAAGATAATAAATTGTTATTGTTTGAAGCCATTAAATTGATGATAATTTGTTATGGTAGCAATAGAAAATGAATATAAGTAATTTTAACTAAAATCATCCAATAAAGGAAAGGAGGAAGAAAAATGGTGAAAATAAAAAAGAAAAGTAATGTGTAATATAAAGATTTGAAATAGGGCAGCAACTCTGCCTGCCTTTCTGCCAATGAGATGTGTCCCAGAGCAGGACTGAAGTGGGGTACATGATGCTTTTTCTCTATTTGGTCTCAGTGTTTAAGTGTAAGCCACACTATGGCTTCAGAGAAGTCTCAAGGGCAACAATGCTCTATGCAATTTTCTACATACGTTCTGATTTTTAAATGTAAGCCCTAAACAGATGATGTTATTCTGTTGGAACTGAGAGACAGTTGACTCTAGTGATTAAGGGCTTGATCTGTGGAATCATACAGACCTGAATTGAGTAGCTCATCTGACCTTTACTAGCTATGTGACCTTAGACAATCTACAGCACCGCCCCTGATCTCAGTTTCCTGATCAGTAAAATGCAGAAATAATGGCACCTTCCTCCTTCTTTGTGGTAAGGGTTAGTTAGATAATGTATATAAAGTCCCTAGCACATAGTAAGCTCCTTTTTTTTTTTGAGACAGAGTCTCTGTTGCCAGGTGCCGGGCTGGAGTGCAGTGGCATTCTCGGCTCACTGCAACCTCCACCTCCTGGGTTCAAGCAATTCTCCTGCCTCAGCCTCCCGAGTAGCTGGGACTACAGGCATGCGCCACCATGCCCAGCTAATTTTTTTGTATTTTTAGTAGAGACGGGGTTTCACTATGTTGGCCGGGATGGTCTCAATCTCTTGACCTCGTGATCTGCCCGTCTCGGCCTCCCAAAGTGCTGGGATTACAGGCGTGAGCCACCGCGCCCGGCCCAAGAAATACATATTAAAACAACACTAGGGTGCAATTCTTCACCTAATTAATAAAAAGTAATTTTGAAACATAGTACCATTAAGGATTATTATTGGGAACATAGGAGAACAGGAACTCTTATAAACTGTAAGTGATACAGTAAATTGGTTTGACTCTTGTTATGGGTTGAATTGTGTCCTCCCCAAAATGCATGTGTTGAAATCCTCACTACTGGTACCCCAGAATGTGACCTGATGTGAAAATAGGGTCATCACAGATGTAATTATTTAAGTTAGGATGAGGTCATACTGGAATATGGTGGGCCTCTCATCCTATATGACTGGTGTCCTTATAAAAAAGGGGATACTTAGAGACAAACACACAAGAAGAACGCTATGTGAAAATAAAGGCAGATATGGAGGTGATGCTTCTACAAGCCAAGGAACGCCAAAGATTGCCAGCAAACCACCAGAAGCTATACAGAAGCACTGAACAGACGCTTCCATACCACCCTCAGAAGGAACCAACCTTGATTTTGGACTTCTAGCCTCCAGAACTGTGAAACAAATTTTGCTGTTTAAGCTACCCAATTTGTGGTACTTAGTTAAGACAGCCCTAGCAGACCAATACAACCATTACATACTGAAAGTAACCTCCCTCAAAAATCTTTCTCTATATAATACATATATCTATGAAAAACCATATAAAATGATGTAGTGGAAGTCATTTTTTCTTTTTCTTTTATCATTTTATTTAATGTGCTTATATTATTTTTATAATGAAAGAAACATTAACAAAATATAAAAATAAGGATAATTTGTTTCTTAATTCCCTTGTTGATTCATGGACCATTAATTGAGAAATATGTTTGTTTAATTTCCTTTTTTGAGACAGAGATTCACTCTTGTTGCCCAGTATGGAGTGTAATGGCATGATCTCGACTCACGGTAACCTCCGCCTCCTGGGTTCAAGCTACTCTCCTGCCTCAGCCTCCTGAGTAGCTGGGATTACAGGCATGTGCCACCATGCCCAGCTAATTTTGTATTTTTAGTAGAGATACGGTTTCTCCATGTTGGCCACGCTGGTCTCAAACTCTCAACCTCAGGTGATCCAACCGCCTCGGCCTCCCAAAGTGCTGGGATTACAGGCATGAGCCACTGTACCCAGCCTATCTGTTTAATTTCTAAGGAACATTTCAGCTCTGAAATTTTTAATTCTGCAAAACATACAAGACAATAGAGTTTCCCTGTTGATGTGTTAATACTCCTTGTGGTTAAGAAAACCTTACAAGGAAACATGGATGGAAATTAAATATGACTCTTATTGGCATGAGGTACTCAAGTCAAATATACAGCAATTTAGGAATTGCAAGGCTCACTGAATTCCCTGTGTTAACCCTGACAGATGCTCATCTGGCCTTTGTCCCATCACTGGCCTCTGCCCAAGTACTTACAACCATAGAGAGATCACTGCTTTTTCAATTAGGACAGAAAATTGTCGCATAGCAATCAGATTTAAAAGTCTTCAGTATACTGAGCTGAATTCTGCTGCTTTTTCTAGCCTAGGGGTCTCCTTGAAGCAACACAGAATAAACTTATTACCTTACTCATATGTCTCCCTTTAAATTATATGAACTCTTTTATCTTCAGGTCAAATGCTTAATTCTTAAAAATTATTTCTTATGCGATATTCTTTCCAGATTCTGTTTTCATGCTTACCCAGTCATTCTCTAGTCTATTGGTGTACTTCAAAATGTGGTCCAAAAATTAAGTTTCTCCAGTTTAAACTGAATACAACAAATTATTATGGGAAAATTATCACCTTTGACCTAGTTCTAGCCTAAACACAAAAAAAATTAATATTGCTATAAATACTGTTCCAGGCCCTTTGCATATATTATGATATGGTTTGGCTCTGTATTCCTACCCAAATCTCATGTTGAATTGTAATCCCCAGTGTTGGGGGAGGGGTTCTGGTAGGAGGTGATTGGATCATGGGGCAGATTTCCCCCTTGCTGTTCTTATGATAGTGATTTCTCAGGTTGTTTAAAAGTATGTAGCACTTCCCCCTTCACGCTGTCTCTCCTGGCCCTGTGAAGATGTACCTGCTTCCCCTTTGCCTTCTGCCATGATTGTAAGATTCCTGAGGCTGCCCTAGTCATACTTCCTGTACAGTCTGTGGAACCATGAGCCAATTAAAGTTCTTTTCTTCATATATTACACATTATAGCAATGGGAGAATTGACTAATATATATTATCTTATTTTGATCCCCTCAATCACTGTGTACTATTAGTAATCACGTTTTACAAATAAGAAAACAGAGGCACAAAAAAGTAAAGTAATATGCCCAAAATCTCAAAGGTCAAACTAATATCAGTTGAAGCCCAAAGCCCTTTTTCTTAACCATCTACCAATATACATTTGCTGAATAAGAGGTTAGTATATTCTTGTGGAATGAAGGAAGGATTTATATATTTACATTTTTCATAATTTGTAGGCTTGTTCTAATCCTGCCACTTACGTAATTAGCATTTAACTGAAATCCCCAGACACTGTTCATATAAACAGCCTTTAACCCTCATTCCAAACAGCATTAGCTTTCATCTCTTTAACCTAAATGCAAAAGCCTACATTTCTCTCAATTTCACTTCACCTTGTTGTTTTAAGCTCATTATTATAGCCCGTGAAGATATTTCTGAATCTTGCCTATCATGTCAGTGCTCTCCTATCTTTCTGGCATCCATACATTTAATAAGCACACCTTCTCCAATCATTATACAGTTGAAAACAGAGAGATAAATGCTTTGCCCTAATTTTCTATGACATAAACTATCGCTTTTATAACTGTACATTTTGATTAACAAAATAAACGTGTTAATAGAAAAATTAAGCTTTCAATCTATAATTCAGTTTTAATTATTTCATGGTGATATTCAGCTCCAATAGGACTGAATCTAAGACATTTTGGTGAAGTGTTAGGAAACAGGGAGAATGACAGCACGTAATGCAGTATAGGAACCATCAGCTTTACGGAGTATATCAGTTAAGATGCCTGAATGCAAGTAATAGAAAACCCAACCCCAACTGGTTTCAACAATAAAGTCAGTTTATTAAATTATGACAAGGAGAACTGAGATAAGACAGTTTTGGTAATTCACTGTCTCAACAATGTTATGAAGGATTCAGGTCCCTTCCATTTTTCTGCTCTGAGGTTCTCAGTTTGTCTTTGCTCTACTCCTAGTTGCAGAATGACCACAATAGCTCCAGTCATCATGTCCTCAAACAACAACTTCCAAAGGCAAGAAGAAAGGACATCCTTTTCTGATATCCATTTCTCAGAAAAAGCCTTCTGAGAAAATCTCCAATAAACTTTTCCACATGTTATTGACCAGAATCATATTACATGACTGTGCCTAAGCCAGTCATTAACAAGAGTGATGAAATTATCACAGCTGGGTTAGCTTGGCTAAGGGTTGGAAATGGGGAGAGGCCTAGCCTCTCTTAAGACCCGTAGTGCCTCATAGCAGTACAAATTAGAGTTATGTTATCATGGAAGAGGGAGTGTTGCTAAGCAATCAATGGTGTCTATGACATATAACAGGGTATGTTCACAGACTTTAAAATGTGGAATGAATAGAAGACATCCAAATATACTTGCACAATTATGTACAGAAAAGTTAAATACTATTTAACAGTGGAACAAAACTGTTAAAATCCAAACCAATTGGAAAAACTAAAATAGTACAATACTCTTGATGGGCATTATTATGGATAAAAGGTGTGGCTGATCGCAAAATGCTAGAAATAAACTGCCATATGTTTCATCCATTCAACAAGGATTGTATCAAAAAGTAAGAGGAAATTTCTTTCAGAAAATCCAAGTAGAATTCAGTAAACGCGCATTGAAGTAACATAATTTTGCATTAATTTCATAGAAAAATAAGCAATATACTTCAGGCTTCCTTATGTTTATACAAGTATACGCCATAGTTTCTTTGATGTCTTCAGTATAAAAGCACACTAATACCAGTTTTTAACAAGGAATAAGAGTGATATAGTGAATATTTCATTTTGAAGAGTTGGCAAAAATATTATTTTTAAGTTTACTTCAAAGGAAAAGGATGAAATAAAAGATGAAAGACTGATTCATGTTCTCGGAGCTAGTTAATTCAGACGACTCCATGGTCCCATTTTTATCTGCTGACTGCAATCTTTCCAAGATAATTGATCTTGGTTTCTGTTTTATTGCATTTGCTGTCACTCATTGCATTGTTTGCCAGATTAGAAGTGTTTGATATGAGTTTATGTAGTAGGTATAATTTCAATATGCCATCCAGTCTTTGTTCATCTTTCACTGCCAGTTGATGGCTTAAAATGGGCTCTCCAGGAAATCTTAATTCACTATTATCTAACTGTTGCATTTGAAAAAATGAGGGAGGGACTTCATCATTTGCCATTTTCAACCTAATTCCATAAACCCTACATACTTAGAGCTACTGCAACATAAGTTTGGTTGAAGTTTAAATTATTGAGTCTGGTTCATAACAATTTAACAAAAATAATATTGCAAGTCCCATGAGTCAGTTCCATTTCCTGGAATTAGGAAAACAGGAAGTATTTCTAAAACTATTCTAAGGACAGGATTAGTGGTATTCACAGGATCAAATGGATACGGAGTACAATATTATCAAATCCAATAACATATAGTAAAGTTTTCTTATTTGGTGACCTGGGTATCTTTTTTGTTTGGGACATAGTAGAACAGACAATAAATAAGAGTCTAAGTACCTGTTACAGAGCTAATGGAAGGGATGTTTAGCCATGAGCACTGCAGAGTACATATGCCTCAACTGAAAATCAAGAGGAAATATTGGTGTAGGTACGCAGAAGGAAAATGGTTCCCAGCTTTCTCAGTGATGTTTTTCATGCACTCAGGGGCAGGGGGTCCCAAGAGGGAAATAACAGGTGGAATTCAAGGAACAGACCAAAGATATCTCAGAAGGTAATAATTTGCTTCAGAAGCTATTTCTAAGAAGCTCTGGTGAGTAATTATTACTCAAAAGTCATTAACCCACAATTGTCTCTGAGGACAAGACTGCTGGGAGCCCCCCATCAAGTTACAGAACAGGGAACTTTTGTGTTTAAATTCAAACAAGCTTATCAAGGCTGCTGCGGCTCAGGAAAAGGGCAACAAAGGAAAAGACAATAAATAAAGTACTCTCCACAATGAAATTTGTAAAAACCTTTTAAGAAAAGTAACTATCAAAAGAATTTTGCATAATACCTTACCCCAGGGGGTTGAAATCAAAGTTTCACAAATTTCTTATCTTCCTACAAGTTGGAAAAGAAGAAAGAGCACATAACCAATACAAGAGAGTGACATCATTCACTCACTCAATAAACATTCATTTAGCACCTACTTATTTAGCACCAACTTTAAGTATTAAAGTATTAATACTTTAGTATTAAAGTGCTCTACTAAAGTATTTGATTTTACTTCAGTATAAATTTTATTTTAGTGTTTTAGTATTTAATTTTACTAAAGTATTTAATGCCTATGAAAAGATAGAATAGCTGGGATTTGCTTTCAAATGATCCCTGACAGGAGGGGAATGTGCCAGGCTATAGAAACATGAATAGCTATATTTGATGATTGTTGAAGCTGGGTGACAGTTACATGGGTAGTTCATTATATTATTTTCTGTGTTTCTGTGTATGTTTGTAATGTTCTATATTAAATAAATCAACCTGGGGAATCAGAGAATGCTTTTCAAAGGAAGTTTGAAGTGAAATTTGAAGGAGGACAAGAACAATCTAGCTAAAAGAAAGACCTATCTTCTTGTCTCATAGAACTTGGGAATACTATTAACTTTTTAAAATAAAACTTTAAAAATCATGAATTGTGTGGCACATATAATGGTGTATTTAATGTAACTACACAGTTTAAAGAATAACTGATCTTAAGAAATACAGTGCCTTCAAAGCTCTCTATGCCCCTCCTGCACCTACTACCATCCTCAGCTCTCCACCTCCGAGACTAGTCATCCTCCTGAATTTTGTGCTAATTGTTCCTTGCTTATCTTTATAGTTTTATCACATGCATATTTATCTCCAACTAATATGGTATGACTTAATTTTACCTGGTTTTGAACTCCATACAAATGGAAGTATACTGCAGGTGTTCTCTAACTTACTTATTCAGCATTGCTTTTGAGATTTATCCATGGGTTTTTCAGAGGCTTTGTATTTGCCTCTAGATCATTCTTTTTGTTGTTGTTGGTATTCTATTGTATAAATATACCATAATGTATTCATCCTTTCTACCATTGATCAGCATTTGAGTTGTGTCCAGTTTGGGACAGTTTGCTACTATAAATAATCTTTTACATGTCTTCAGAGAGCATGTACAAGAGTTTCCCTAGGGTATAATAGCCTAAGAGTGGAATTGTCTGGTAGGATTAAGATTGCTTTTTTGAAATGTCAGCTGACTAAATCAACTCATAATGGAGGCAGACACTGTCAACTCTACTGTGGCTTAGCCAATTGTGTCAACACACTCAATAATGTTACTCAGTCAACCTCAGCATTGAAAAAAAAAAAAGGTATTCCAAGAATATAGTTTGGAGATGTGTTTCTTGTTCCATATCGGGGAGAGAAACATTGAATCTAGGGGATTTAATCCTTTCTTTAAAAAGGTACCATTTGCTACAGAGCAGGGTCCATTCCTGGGGCTTCATCATAGCTGAAATAAAATATCCCTCAAGACCATATTCCTCCCTATGCGTTAAATCCTCACTCATCATGCAAATTTCTGAATTGTATTCAGCAATCTTGATATTAGGCAAAGGGAATACTCTGGATAAAACACCATATGCAAAGATACAGAGGGTTCAAACAGCCTATTCACTAGAAACAGATTGCTTCCACTGGAAAACAAGATGCTACAGTATGAATGTGGTTGATGACGGTGAGAATGGGGTTGTGGAAATTGCATGGTTATTCCTTAGAACCCTAAGAGGTTGAGGTTTTAAGGCCATCATCTGAGAAGATGGTGAAGCCATTAATAGATATAAGACAGTCAAAAGGAACAGGTTCATGGTGGGGATGGGGAGAAGAATTGGAAATGATGATGATGGGGTTCAGGATACGCTACCCTAAAACACAGCACCTTGCTTTGCATTTGAGAAAACAACAGAAGCAGGAAGGTCATTCTCACTTTCCCTTGCCCTTCTCCCCTAAAACAGGTACAAAGGATTTTCTGACACTCTCCTGAAGGCCATTAGACTCTTATTGAGAGGTATCCTCTCTATACCTGGGAGAAAGGAACATCATTTTCTCTGAAGACACAGGGTCACAAAGAAGAATCTGAATAAACAGGCCTTGCTAAATTCCACCCCCCAGTTGACTACTATTAGATTATACTTTTGTGTGTAATCATCCTTCACCACTATCTACTTCTTCATTAAATCTAGCATTAAAAATACACAGATTTACCTGTTTCTCAGAGTCTTCATTTTTTAAGGAAGGCTCCTGTGTCATGTAAAACTTCTTAAATAAATGTGTGTGTTTCTCTTGTTAATCTGTCTTTTCTTATAGGTGCTTCAGCCATGAACCTAGTCATGGATGAGGAAAAGATAGTTCTCATCCCCTACAGTGACTTTAGCATATATTAGGTGTTCAGGGCCCTTAGGACTTCCAGGTGACAATGGCCAATCGGGAGTCTGGAAACCAGGTCTGGAGCTCAAGTGAAAAGCTGGAACCAGAGATAGACACCTAGAAGTTACTCATAGGCTGGACATGGTGGCTCATGACTGTAATTCCAGCACTTTGGGAGGCAGAGGCAGACAGATCACTTGAGCCCAGGAGTTTGAGACTAGCCTGGGCAACATGGGAAAAACCTCATCTTGACAAAAAAATACAAAAATTAGGCAGGTGAGGTGGTGCACACCTGTAGCCCCAGTTATTTGGGAGGCTCAGGTGGGAGGATCACTTGAACCCAGAGGGTTGAGGTTGCAGTGAGCCAAGGTCATGCCACTACACCCCAGCCTGGGCTACAGTGCAAGACACAGTCTCAAAAAGAAATAAAAAGAAGTTATTCACATATGTCTGAAATAAAATTGCTGAGAGAATGCAAGAAAAAAAGTTTTGAGCACAGAATCTTTTTTTCCTAGTCAAGTGCAGTAGTGAGAAGGGCAGAAAGAGTAGAGCAAGGAGCTTGACTTGTAACTGACTGAACAAGCAATTGAGGTAACTCACTATCTTAGAACCAGCAGAGCACAGGATCTTGAGGGAATACTTTCACTTAGGAAATAGGAGAAGGGAAAGGAGCCAGTAAAACCAATGCAAGAACATAGAAGGCAAGGGAGGAAAGTGAGAACTGAAGGCTGAGGACAGTGAAAAGGTTTGGAGTGGATCCTATAGACAAAACCCCAGGGATTCATTCACCTTGTGATAAATGAAAAGGTGTCTGATAATAAAGCCAAGTGTTGAGCACCTATTAGGTGTCAGGCACTTTGCCAAGAACTTTGCCTATATTGTTTTTCATCTTCACAACAACTTTGGAGGCAGGTAATATTATTACTTCTATTTTACAGAAGAAGGAAAACATTTATGATGGTGAGTACCTTGTCCAAGGTCACAGAGATGGTAAGTGGTGGAGTCAGAACTTGAATCCATGTTTGCCTGACTCCAAAACTCAGGCCCTTGCCATATGTCATGTAGTCGAGGCTTGGCCAAGATTAGCAGGAAATTATAGCAAAATTAACCAGTGTTTACCTTTTACCTTTGAGTAGGGGGATTGTGGTTTTCCCAGGGATCAGCTAGGTATTAGGAGGCCTCACCTCCTAATACCATCACCTCGGGGGTTGGGATTTCAACACATGAATTTGGGGGAGACATAAAGAATCAGATCATAGCAAGCCCTAAAGAGTAGTTTGTTACCTGCTTGAGAAGTGCAATTACTGCACATACCTAGCCAATTTCCAACTTAACTTAGAATCATGGGACTCTTTCTAGATCTGTCAAGGACATTAGATGTCATTGAATCAGACCTCCTTTTTATATATGTTAGCCAAACAGGGGCAAATAAAAATTCAGTGACTTTTCTAAGATCTGGAGCTAAAATCTCTCATTTTAAAAACTGTACATACTTTGAGCGTACATTATGTGCCAGGCACCACATTCAGTAATGGAGAAACAGAGATGAAGAAGACACAAATCTCTGATTTCTAGTTTTGTTGATGAGGCAGAAACGTAAACGAAAGTCTGGTAAGTGTTACTGGAGATGTGGCTACAAAGTATTATCGTGACAGTTTGCTCTGAGATCAGGAAAGATTTCCCAGAGGAGTAGACACTTGAAATGGGTGCTGCAGGCTGAAATAATGGAGTGTGCTGAGGTGGAGTACAGGGCGCAAGAGGGAGCACTGAAAATGAGGCTGCCGGGAGAGTCTTCCTTGATTACCCACGCTGGGCTGGCTGCCCCCACTGCCCCTCATTTCTGTCTCTATGGCTGTAGCATTACACCGATCATGCTTTCTTTTTGAGACAGAGTCTTGCTCTGTTGCCCAGGGTGCAGTGCAGTGGCATGACCTTGGCTCACTGCAACCTCTGCCTCCCGGGTTCAAGTGATTCTCCTGTCTCCGCCTCCTGAGTAGCTGGGATTACAGGCATGTGCCATCATGCCCAGCCAATTTTTTTGTATTTTTAATAGAGATGGGGTTTCACCATGTGGGCCAGGCTGGTCTCAAACTCCTGACCTCAGGTGATCCACCACCCATCTCAGCCTCCCCAAGTGCTCGGATTACAGGCATGAGCCAACATACCCAGCCACTGATCACTCTTTTAAGCTTGCTTCTGCCAGGAGCCTGAGAGCTCTGTGACGGGCCCCGTCCACCAGTTTCCAGCACCATTCTTGGCCCAGGGTTAGAGTAGCCAGATTTAGCAAATAAAAATACAGGCCATCCAATTACATTTTAATTCCAGGTAAATTATAAATATTTTAAATATGAGTATGTCCCAAGCATATGCATGGGGCATACTTATACTAAAACAAAAAAAAAAATTGTTGTTTATCTAAAGTTCAAATTTAACTTGGCTTTTTGAATTTTATCTGGTAACTCTACCTAGAGTAAATGCTCAATAGTTATGGGAGTCAGGGAATTACAGAGGAAGGGAGAAAATAAAAAAGGAAGAGAAGGAGTCAGCCAGTGTATCCATCAGTAGACAATGAACGGAAAAAGCTGCAGGCTTAAAAAGAGGGGTAGATTTCTCAAGACCTCGAAACCACCCAAAATCTGGCCTTAACATCACTTCTCAATATTTTCAGTTCTATACAGTACAAGGTAAAGTTGTTTCCCCTTTTTTTGTTAAGAAGTCTGCCCTCATGTGGCAGGAAAAAAGTACTAGGTCAGAAGCCTTAATTTTGGTCTTTCAGTTCATTGGGGCAAAAGACTCCACAGAGTTCAGAGATCTGGAAAGGAGTGAGCTAGGAGTTTGTTTGTTTGTTTGTTTGGGTGCGGGGGTAGGGGACAGGGGAGGAATGAATAAAAGATGAATGAGCTCTATGTGTCAGATGCCAAGAGAGTATTGTTAAAATAGGTTTTACAAAATGGTTCAAAACACATTTGTAACTTAGTGCAGGCCAGTATCATCTCAATTTCCAAGCTGTCGTGGTCAGAAAAGGCTAGTTAAGATACTGTGCCTAAAATTCATACAGTGGAATATTTCAGTGGAGACATACTTTATAAACTGTAGAGTACGTTTAAATGTTGTTAACTAAAAAACCACCATGATGACGCTGGATGTGGAGAAAGCCTGGCTTGGATGCCCCTTCTAGTCATTAACCTTAGCAGGTACCCCAATTCTCATGCTGAATCCACCATTTCCCAAGTAGTATCCATCCCCACCAACGCTGGCTATTCATTCTCCCCAACCATGAGAAGAGATGAGGTTGCCATCTGCCTCTGCTCTAGACCTCACACGCTGTCATCCCTCTGAGTGACTTCAGAGCCTATGTGAACTTCCGTCCAAAACCAGGTCTCATGATTCCTTTGTATCCTCACCTCCAGGGACTCACTCTCGACCTCACACCACACGCCCAGGGACGTCACTTTGGCTTTGCCATCTCTGGGTCCACCTCCTCCAAAGTCTCAATCTCTGATCTGACCACAACTTTCTCACTCTCCCACTGAGTCTATTCCTTAAGCCTCCAGCAGACTTCCAGAACTGTGAGCAGTCTGTGTTTGCCCACCTTCTCCATTCGCATCTGACTTCACATCCTTCCTTTAGCCTGGGCTCCAAGTGTGATCACTTTTTTTTTTCATGTTTTTAATTCTCATTTTTATTTTAAGTTCTAGGGTACATGTGCAGGATGTGCAGGTTTGTTACACAGGTAAACATGTGCCATGGTTGTTTGCTGCACGGATCATCCCATCTCCTAGGTATTAAGCCCTGCATGCATTAGCTATTTTTCCTAATGCTCTCCTTCCCCCCACAACCCCACCACCCCCACCTTTTTTTTAACAGACAGGGTCTCACTCTGGTTGCCCAGGCTGGAATACAGTGCCGTGATCACGACACACTGCAACCTTGACCTCCTGGGCTCAATCGATCCTCCCACCTCAGCTTCCCAGCCAGCTGGGGCTACAGGCACACACCACCACGCAAGCGTATTCGCTTAAATTGCTTTGGCTGTAGCGCCCAAACTCCTCACCCTCTCTATCCATCAGCAAGTCCTGGCACTCAACTCTGCCTCAGTCTGACCATCTGTCCACTCCTCTTTCAGTGAGGTGACCACAGCTGCAAGCTGCTGGGAAGACTAGAGCCAGTCCGCAGTTAAGAGAGCCCACCTCGGCTTACTGGGAGAGCATCCCTTCAGTTCTTTCACCTGAATCAGCTTAACAAGTGACCTCTCCTTTCCATTCCTCAGGTATTCCAAACTTTCTACGCCTCTGAGTGCCTCAGCTTCATCATCTATAAACTGGGGTGATAATACCTAATCTGAGGGTTGTTGTGAGGAATAACTGAGGCATGTGCATAAGTGGCCCAGCATGCTGCAGACCATCGGTATACCTGCCTCATTTATTGCTAATCTCCTCTAGCACCTAACACAATATGCATTCCCCCTTACTTTAAACAAATAACCTTACCTCGCAGAGGAAAGAGAAGGCATCAGGTGTAAGGGAGGTGGGGAGCCGTGCCTCCGTCTACCTACAGACTGGACTGCTCCACACCCAGCTGAACTAACTTGCCTCTGGTCTCAGAGAATAAGGGACTGCTCTTCTTCTCCTGGGTAGGCCCTCCTCCAGTGTTCTTCTCAGAGACCCTGCTCAATTTATCCCTTCTCTCACCTGTATCTTATGCTTCCTCTTCCCCAGCCCCTCAGCTTCCACGCATGCTCAAATCTCTCCCATCTTAAAAAAATTCTCTTGACTCTAAGTCACATCTCTCATTCCTTTCACAATCAACTTCTTCAAAGAGTTGTCTGCATTCGCTGTCTCCACTTCTTCCCTCAGAGCTCCAGCAAAAGAGCTCTTCATGAGCTCACCATGCCCCTGTGTTGCTACAGCCATCACACACTTCTCAGTGCTCATCGTACTTGACATTATTTGACTGGTGACCACCCCCTCCCTTTTGATACTCTGTCATCTCCTGACTTACACAAGTCTCAGGCAAGAGGAAAATAGGCCCCATCGCAACCTCCTTTGCTGACTCTTCCTCAGCACACCCCCTTATGTTGAAGTCTCTGAGAGATCAGCCTTGGGCTCTCTACGTTCCTCTATCCACACTCCCTCCCCGTGAGATCTCATTCTATCCCAGCTATGTGCTGCGATCCCCAAATATCTATCTCTAGCCTAGTCCTCTGTTGTGAACTATGCAGCCCTTATCACAGCTCAGGTGAAGGGCCCTTTAAGAGAAAACCCACATGACTCTAACAAGAAGCATGCATTTATTTTTATGTTCCTTTCACAGGGCAAGGAATGTATCAGGCAGTCTGGGACTAGCTCTCCTGCTCCTACCCCCTCTGCTGAGTTCCAAAGTGGCCTCCACCACTTCTTAGCTATGTGATCTGGGTTAAATTAATCTCATTAGTAAAATGGGATTAGTAATGGTGTCAACCTTAATGAGTTGTAGTAAGGATGAAATGAGATAATCCACGTAAAGTGCTTAGTGCATTGCCTGGCACATGCATGGTGAACACTCGCTGTTTTATACCCTGCTTGTCAGTCTGCCTGGGTCTGAATTCTGGCTCCACCACTTTCTACTGGTATGCCCAAAGCACGTTATTTAACCTGTCTGAGCCTGAATAACAATAGTGTCTACCATATAGGGCTGTGCTAGACATTCAATAAGTGGACATGTATAGCACTTAGAGAAGGGCTCATAAAATATTAAATGTTGTTGTCACTATTATCCTCAGAAAGGCAAGTAACGCATTAGTGAGCCCGTCAGAACGCAGCCATCTGGGTCTCATTCCAGATCCCCCTTGCAATATGCTAGACATATGTATACATGCTCCTTGAGGCCAGCCAGGAAATGGAAAGCAACATCAGGACAACAAATGTCACCTGGTGCAGCCCAGTGTCAAACTGCTTCAGGGGCAGCTCTTTGTGTGGGGATAAAAGCTTGTTCAGCAATCTCTGGCTATGTGATTTCTTACAGCTGGACATTGCTACATGACACTCCCCTGAGGTCTAAGTGGCCTCTCCTGGACTGTCAGCATCCTGTTTTTTCTTATCTTGAAACTATCTTTGAGGCCCTAAACAAGGGTCTGCTGTTCTTATTTGTAAATTGAAGAAAAAAACAACACTTTATTAACCCTTAACAGTCTTCTCTCAGCTGCAGCTGTGAATACAGTTGCCTTTTCTACATGTCAAATAGGCTTTCCATACTGCCCAGCAATCCTGATTCTTTTCTCTGATCAACTTGCACTTTCACTTTCCCCAACGATGTTGTCAAACTTTCTTCATACTCCTGAAATCTCCCATCCTGCCGATTCACCAACTTTCTCCACCCTACCCTGTACCTCGACGGATAACCATGCCTCCTACTTCACAGAGAACACTGAGGCCATCAGATGCAAAACAGTCATTTAACGTTGAAAAACCTAACAGGCAGTATGTTCTGTCCTCATCTTTCTGGATCTATCAGCAGCATTTGACACAGTCACTCCCTTCTCCCTTTTGTCCTTTCTTCCCATGGTTTCTAGAATGCCACAGTCTCTTGGTTTCCCTCTTCTGTTAGTGACTGCTGCTCTCCACTCTCCATTGTTGGTTCTGAAGTACGAGACAGGACTCCACTCCAGAGGTGGGGCTTGGACACCGGACCAGATTGAGGACTAGCTAAAAGAGGGCCCGGTGGAAAGCAGTTTTCAATCAGACACGCCTACCAATGTGTGATGTCAATTTACCATTGCTATGGCAGCACCCAGGAGTTACCCACTCCCCTTTCCATGGCAATGACCCAAAAGTTACTACCCTTTCCCCAGAAATTTCTACATAAACCACCCATTAATCCGCATGCAATTAAAAGTGGGTATAAATATGACTGCAAAACTGCCCTGAGCTGCTACTCTCTGCCTACAGACTAGCCCTGCTCTGCAGGAGCAGTCAAGGAGCTATAATACCGCTGGAGCTGTAACATCGTATCTTCAATAAGCTGTTTTCTTCTGTCTCTGGCTTGCCCTTGAATTCTTTCCTGGGTAAAGCCAAGAACCTTCACTGGCCAAGCTCTACTTTGGAGCTCACCTGCCCGGCATCACTTCCTCATCCTACTTTTAATATTGGCGTGCCCCATGGCTCTGTCTTTGGACCTCTTCTCATCTCTACCCTCACTCCCTTAATGATTGTATTCAGTTTCATGGCTTTAACTACTGTTTATATACTAATGACTCCCAAATTTATTACATCTTCAGCCCAGACCTCTCTCCTGAACTTCAGGCTCGTATTTTTCTGCCCACTACATAGCTCCACAAACTGGTTGGCTTAAACAACAGACATTTGTTTTCTTACAGCTCTGGAGGCTGGAAGTCCAAGATCAAGATACCTTCAGGGTTGGTGACAGGTGAGGCCACCTTCTCAGCATGTTCTCACATGGCCTTTCTTCTGTGTGCATATGGGGAGACAGGAAGATTTCTAGTGTCTCTTCTAGTGTCTCTCCCAGTCCCGGCCAGGTGCGGTGGCTTACACCTGTAATCCCAGCACTTTGGGAGGCCAAGGTGTGTGGATCACCCGAGGTCAGGAGTTCGAGACCAGGCTGACCAACATGGTGAAACCCCATCTCTACTACAAACACCAAAATTAGCCAGGTTTGCTGGCACATGCCTGTAATGCCAGCTACTTAGGAGACTGAGGCAGGAGAATTGCTTGAACCCAGGAGATGGAGGTTGCAGTGAGCCGAGATCCCACCACTGTACTCCAGCCTAGGTGATGGAGTGAGACTTTATCTCAAAAAAAGAAAAAAAAAAAAAAGAACACCAGTCCAGTCAAATTAGGGCCCAACCCTTATGACTCATTTAACTTTAATAACCTCCTGAAAAGCCCTATCTCCAAATATAGCCACACTGGGGATTAGAGCTTCAACATACACAGTTTAGGGGAACAACAATTCAGTCCATAACAAATGTCCAATAGATATGTCAAACTTAACATGTCCAAAATAGAACTTCTAATCAGGGGCAGATCCAAATGTTTGGGTCCTGAAACTTACACAATTTGGGGATCACTCTTTAGGAAAAAAAACCCTCAAAAATAATTCATTAATATATTGTTAGAACCTAAGCAAACGAGAAGCCCTGAAACCTAAGCTTCATTAGCTTTAACCGAAATCTGCTTCTGCTTCTGATATTCACTCCCTCCCCACACAACACACACTCCTGTCTCACCTATAGTCCTTCCTCTCCCAGTCAATGACAGCTCCAGCCTTCCACATACTCAGGCCTAAACCTTTAGAGTCGTCCCTGACTCTGTTCTTTCTCTTACCCTAAATCTAGTATGTCAGCAAATCCTATTGGTTCTACTTTTAAAATATACTCAATGTGACCACTTCTTACCATCTCAACCACTACAACCAGTAGCAAACCATGATCAGCTCTAGTTTGGAATT
The DNA here is from genome assembly GCA_963574635.1 of Cheracebus regulus. Taxonomy (NCBI): domain Eukaryota; kingdom Metazoa; phylum Chordata; class Mammalia; order Primates; family Pitheciidae; genus Cheracebus; species Cheracebus regulus. Next base: position 2,132 of record CAUYQU010102266.1, on the reverse strand, counting down.
TTAGGGTAGCTTCTGTAACTGGTGTCATGCTTCCACTGTTGATCCCAAATGTCTATTCTCAACATAGTAATCCTTTTTTAAAATGTAAATCAAATCGTCACTGTTCAGTTAAAAAATCCTCAATTGTTTTTCATTTGATAAGCATAATCAAGGTACTATACTAGGCTCTGGAGACACAGCAGTGAACAAAACAGATAATTCCTGCCTTCAAGATGCTTACATTCTCATAGTGACTTCCCTGCTCACTCAGGGTAAAATCCAACATCCTTATTATAATCGATTTTTAAAAATCTGTTTGTTTACTGTATCTCCTCCCACAAAAATGTAAATTCCATAAGGTTAGGAATATATTGGTCTATATCCTTAATGCCTGGTACATATTAGGTATTTAATAAATATTTGTAAAATGAATAAATGAATGGATGGATGGATCAATGAATTTCTCCATACCAAATGAATACATCTATCCATATCTATACTCTTTCTCTCCTGTTACAATATGGAGATATCCTTCTTTTTGTCCAGGGCACAGTGGCTCTTGAATTTGAGCATTGAGTGCACATCTGAACCCCTGGAAAGCTGTTAAAACACAGTACTCTAGGCCACACAGCCAGAGTTTTTGATTCAGTCCATCTGAAGTCATGCCCAAGAATTCGTATTTCTAACCAGTTCCAGGTGATGGTGATGCTACCAGCCCAGGGACCGTACTTGAGAACCACTGATCTCATACCTGCCTCCTGCTTTCTCAAGAAGCTTACGCTGACCAGGTGTGGTGGCTCATGCCTATAATCCCAGCACTTTGGGAGGCCAAGGTGGGAGGATCAGGAGGTCAAGAGTTCGAGACCAGCCTGACCAACATGGTGAAACCCCGTCTCAACTAAAAATACAAAAATTAGCTGGGTGTGGTGGCACACACCTGTAATCCCAGCTACTCGGGAGGCTGAGGCAGGAGAATCACTTGAACCCAGGAGATGGAGGTTACAGTGAGCCAAGATCGTGCCACTGCACTCCAGCCTGGGCAACAGAGTGAGACTCTGTCTCAATCAACCAATCAATCAGTAAAAGAAGGTTACACCATCAGATACCTTTTCTTTCTAAATAGATTCAGTGCCTTTCAACTGAATCCTTCTGTCTTAGTTTAGTGTTGCTATAATAGAATACCTAAGGCTGGGTCATTTATTTTTTAAAAGAAGTTTATTTAGCTCGTAATTCTGCAGGAAGCATGGTGCTGCTTGGCTTCTGGTGAGGGTTTTTGTACTGTGTCAAAATATGGTGGAGAAGGTCAAAGGGGAAGCGGGCACATGGGAAGAGGGGGCTAAACAGGAGAAGGAATTCTGCTTTCTAACAACCCTTGCTTGATGGAACTAATTAATCCGTTTCCTCTAGAACTAATCCCATCTAGCCAGAGTGAGAACTCACTACCTTGAGAAGGGCATCAGGCCATTCATGAGAGATTTGCCCCATGACTCAGACACCTCCCCCAGCCCCCACCTCCCAATACAGTGATATCAGGGATCAAATTTCAACACAAGATTTGGTAGGGACAAACAAACCATATCCAAACCATAGCACCTTCCATTCCCTTCCTACTGCTACTCTAGCTCTAACCGTTCAGTCATAAGCCAACTTTCTTACAAGTTTTATCTATACGGAAAGTCTTTATTTTTCACCTTCCACTCACTCTAATAGAGCTTTTGTTCCCATAACTCCACCAAAATATCTCTCAGATGGGCACAGTGGCTCATGCCTATAATCCCAGCACTTTGGGAGGCCAAGGTGGGCAGGTCACCTGAGGTCAGGAGTTTGAGACCAGCCTGGCCAATATGGTGCAACCCCGTCTCTACTAAAAGTACAAAAATTAGCCAGGTGTGGTGGTGGGTGCCTGAAATCCCAGCTACTTGGGAGGCTGAGGCAGGAGAATCTCTTGAACCTGAGAGGTGGAGGATGCAGTGAGCCAAGATCGTGCCATTGCACTCCAGCTTGGGCAATAGAGTGAGACTCCATCTCAAAAAAAAAAAAAAAAAAAAAAAAAAAAAAAAAATCTCATTAAGGGACCCAATTATTTACATTTACTGCGGGCGAATTGGCATGGTTTTAGTCATCATCTGAGCCATAATCACTACAGAAAATCA
>CAUYQU010102263.1:0-49977 GCA_963574635.1 Cheracebus regulus | reverse complement strand
TGTGGCTCCTCTGCCGGGAATCTCCCGGTCTGTGGGCTACAAAAATTGGTCGGAAAGTGCGGCGTCCACTCGTTCTCTGCGCTTTCACTGGGAGCTACATTCCTGAGCTGTTGCTAATCGGCCATCTTGGATCTCTCTCCGCATTGGGTCTTTTCTAATTGAAGTTGTACCATCCTCAAAGTCTTCTTTTCTTTTCTTTTTTTTTTTTTTGTTTTGTTTTGTTTTGTTTTTTGTTTTTTTGAAATGTAGTCTTGCTCTGTGGCCCAGGCTGGAGTGCACTAGTGCAATCTCAGCTCACTGCAACCTCTGCTTCCTGGGTTCAAGTGATTCTCCTGCCTCAGCCTCCCGAGTGGCTGGGATTACAGGAGCACACTACCATGCTCGGTTAACTTTTATATTGTTGGTAGAGACAGGTTTCTCCATGTTGGCCAATCTGGTCTCAAATTCCTGACCTCAGGTGATCCACCTGCCTCAGCCTCCCAAAGTGCTGGGATTACAGGCATGAACCACCTTGCCCGGCCCTCAAATTCATCTTTTGTATGCACCTGCTTTTGTCTTCTGGGACAAAGAATTACAATGTAGTCATGAAGCAGGGAAGATTTAGGACACTCCCTGCCAGAATAAATCAAATCAGACTTAAAGGTAGATATATTTCAACTTAAAGATATTTTATGTGGAAAAAGTAAGTCATTAATTTTAATAGCTTTTAGTATAAACAGGTAAACAAAGTCCCCCACATATTATTAATCTTTTTATTAACATGTGTTGAGTTTAGCTGTACAGCTCAACTTTTTAAAGTGTTTAAGCCAGCAAATCATCTTAGCTAGCCAGAAAAATATATTTGCTATATTGTCCCTCTTATCTACATATAGTCAATAGCTAATTAACTAGCCAGGCACGGTGACTATGCCGGTAATACCAACCTTTTGGGAGGCTGAGGTGGGTGAATCACTTGAGGTAAGGAGTTCAAGACTAGCCTGGCCAACATGGTAAAACCCCATCTCTACTAAAAATACAAAGATTAGCCAGGCGTACAGTCGTGCACCTGTACTCCCAGCTACTCGGGAGGCTGAGGCAGGAGAATCATTTGAACCTGGGAGGCCGAGGCTGCAGTGAGCCAAGATTGTGCCACTGCACTCTTGCCTGGGCAGAAGAACAAGACTGTGTCAAAGAAAAACAAGTAGCTGATTAGCTGATGCTGGACTGTTCACATTCTGGATTATTGGTGGCGTATCTGATTTTTTAGCTTTGGAAAATCTTTTTAAATTAAAAAAAAATAAACTTTATTATGATTTGGAGTGCTCTTATTGTAGAAAAGATTAATAAAGAGAGGTCCAACGTTTCAGACGGAGGCTCCCCTTGGTAAAAAGGATTAACTCAAATTTAGGAACATGATATTAGTGGTTCACCTAGGGCTTTGGGAGGAAGGGACTACATCTTACGTGACATTGATGCAAAAGGCAGAATGCCAACTCCTTAATTTACCATCACAGGATATTCCCTCTGGAGGTGATCACCGGGAGGCCAACTCACAAATCAGAAAGATGTGGACCATCCTAGAATTTGGGGTCAACAGTCTTGGTTAGCCTAACATGGGGAAATTTATCTAAAGTATGAAGATGAATCTAAAGCAATGATTCTCAATACTTCACATCAAAATCACCTAGAGGGCTTGTTAAAACACAACTCCTAGCATTTCCAAGTCAGTAAGTCTGTAATGGGACCCAAGAATTTGCATTTCTACAAATTCCCAAGTGAGGCTACGCTGCCGATCACAGGCCCACAACTGGAAGGAACTAGAAAAATTGTATGTTTATCCATTTATGTGTATTTTTGCCTGCATAACTAGTATTGGTGTTTAAAACTAAAGTCCCTCCTCCCCTGAACAATGTTGGATTCACAAATGTTTTACTCTCCAGATTAAGCATTCTTCATCAATCAACTATGGGACATCTTTATTTCATGTTATAATTCTCAAAAACTTAGTGCACACTACTTGTGTTTTAGATTAAAGCCTTCCTGGTGCAAGTATTTGGAAACATGCTATTCTCTCATTATAAACACATGTTTGCAATAAGTCTCTTAAATGTGCTACTTTGGCAGGTTATTGCCACACATTGTACAATGATTATTGCTAGCTTCGACTTCAGTCTTCAATACTTGACTAATTTCAAGGACTAAAGATGCCATCTAGATCAGTAAGGATTGCATTCATCTATAACTAACAAAAACTTGATTTACAGAAGCTCTGACCTAAATGTTTACTTTTCACATAACAAGAAATCTGAATTGAAACCCTCCAGAGCTACTGCAGCTTTTCAAATATGCCGTCAAGGACTCTTACATTCTGCTCTGCCTTCTGGTGAATGTTGGATTTGGTCACTTGATTATTGCCTCATTGTAACAAAATGGTTGCAGCAACCCCAGACTCAGATCATCATGTCAGATGAAAAGAGCAACAAAATAAGGAGGAAGAGTACTTATGTCTGAAACTCAAAAGCTTGTCATGAAACTCTCAATTCAAATCTCATTGGCTGACACCATGAAAAACGACCACTGCTAGTTGTTCAGAAGGGTGATCATTTTTAGGTGGATATGTGACCGCCCCTTTCCCCCTAAAACTGGCATTCAACTAGGGAACAGAGAGGAGAGATTTTATTTACCAGTGTATGCTCCACTGCTACAGTTGGATATTTCACCCTGTCAGACCTCAGCTCTCAATAGAATAAAGAACATCAAGACAGTTCTGGGAGTATTCAACCTAGACACAGAATCACCAGACTGCATCCTAAAGAAAGCAGGCAAGCATTCTTTCCTTCTTTTGCAAGAACTGTAAATCTCACCAAATCATTAGCATGAAATATGCATCATACCAGGGATGCCCAAAATGCTACAGAGTTGTGAACACATCTGTGAATAAAAGTATTTTCATCAACTATTCCTAAAGCAGGCTGCAGGCCCACCCTCAGGTAGCCAGAACTCCAGGAAAAGTGTTTCAGTCATTCCCTTAACACGTTGCACACTAAGGCATCGCACTGGCTAATAAAAGGTTATGACACTGAATAAGACATCACCCCTAACCTCAAGAAACTTAGAATGAGAATGACCAGAGTAAGAAAGGGGATGATACATTGGATCTTGTTCCTATTATGTCCATTTCTTCTCCAACTGTATCAGGGAAGCTGATCTCTGTATAAAGAAACACAAGGTGATGTGCTGGGTCATAATGAAACAAAACTGCCCTATGGCGGCAGAGCTTCACTGTCCAATCACTGTGTCTCCTCTATTCTCAGGAAAACTACCCTTCAAACCCAATGTGGCATAGCAGTGAAAGGCTCAAGCTCTGGGGTTGGCCCCCGCTTTTCTACTCACCCGTAGGAACCTCAGGCAGGTGCTTAACTTCTGCGGCTTAGTCTTTCCACCTGAATATGAGCATGATGATAACAGTATCAAACTTATAGAATTTGCCATAGATTTCAAATATATGTACAAATTTAGAATTGTGCTTGACAGATAAGCACTAGAGGAGGATTAGCTGGTGCTTATAAACACCAAGAAACTGAGTTTCATCACCTATAGCACTGCATATTCTTACCCCACACCAGGCAGTGCCTGGACCTTCTTCATCAAAATATCCAAAATTCTTGCTCAGGAATTTCCACTATAAAAGGAAGACTGTGCTCCATATCCCATGGCCTGTGCCTAAGATCAGTCTCAATCGGCATCAAATATTATGTTTTTCAGAGCAGAAAGCCACAGGATGGGCTTTCTCACTTTTACAATAAGAGAGCTGGCAGGACCCAGGGAAAACAGTTCCTCTCTTTAGGGGAGAGTCTCGGATACAAAACACTTGAAGTAGAAACTCAACTTCATTAGAATTCTTTTGACCACCTGAGCTCATTTCTCAACGTGCTTAAACAATGCAAAACAAGCCCAAAGGACTCAGCCTGGCAGAAGTTGAAACATAAAGAGTATTATTTTAACCTTAAACTGGCAACTAAAAGACTCCCAACCAGGCTCTCCCAAGTAGATCTGGCACTCGCATCCTGAGATTTGGGATTTGGCTGCAGCTGGTTCCAAAAGGTTGAGCTAAGGCTTATGAGCCTCGGGTATCCTCGCAACCAGTGATGCCAACCAGGCTTGGCGCTCATCAGCTCACTCACAGACACAACCGGCTCCCTGAAGAGGAGGACTTTCACAGTCCAGGGCAGCCCAAGATGAAAACAGAAACATTTCCTTCTCAGACTAACATATAAAGGAGTCCCTTGCAGTCAGTGTTCCAGGCAACACGTTAGTCTCTTCCTTTAAGCTTCCTGGTCCAAGGCTGTGTATACCTCTTCTCTCTGTCCAATCACAAGACCTAGCCCTGCATCTCAAGCCCTGTGGGTGTTCAATAAATATTTGCTAAATATATAAATGCCTCATAATCCAAAGGCCACCTTGGGTGTGATAACTGCTGGCTGATTATCTCTGAATGAGATCTTCGCGACTGCATCCCATTCCAAAAAATGATTAGAGGCAGCCTCCACGGGCACACGAGAGAACTACAGCCAAGAGAATCTTGGCCCTGACTTCAGCATTCGGCACCACAGGGACCTAGCCTGGAAGCCTGACAGAGAATCTATATCAAGAATCTTGTCTGATGAGGCCCTCAAGGATGCAGGAGGAAGGAGTGCCAGGTTGGCTCAGCTGTTTAGATCCCTCCGCACTATCTTCTCCTTGATTTGTCAGGTTAATCACAGCTGCCTAAATCCTACTAAAATTGGGAAATGAATGCACAGTAGCACTGTTCCATTATCCCATTAGGGATACATCCTATTCCGATTTCCATTCCAGCAGGCAGATAGAAGTGCTCATTCATCACCCTTAAAAGGTGCTCATGAGGGCCTGGCCATCTCAATTGTTCTCCTTACCTTGAGAACAGATGTAAAGCTGCAATTCCCATCTGTCACCATGATTGAATTCTCTCTAGCTTTGAGCAATTCTGTGGGTTGCTTCCTTCCAAAGAGAGAAAAGAGATTTTCTTGATTTTCTTTTCTGAACACTTTCTATTGACTTAGGCACAAATCTCTCAGCTTTCCCACACTTTGTGGTTGTCTCAGCACAGCTGCTTTCTGCTAGGGGGACATTTGACGTTCATGTTGGCTGCTTCTATGTTTGGCGCATTCTTATCTAAAGAACTTGCTATCAAACCTAAAAATAAATGATAGGTACTTGCTCTCCTAGTATTATTTATAACTAGGATCAAAATTGTAACTAAGGTTTCAGCAAAAACAGACCCATCCACACTGGACTTGACTCAGAAAAAAATGGGGAGTGTCTCTCCCTCTTTTTCTCTCTCTCTCTCTCTCTCTCTCCCGCTCCCTCCCTCCCTCTCTATCATGCAGTGGCAGCAGAGGGCAGTGGCTACTAGGTTGAGTCTTTGACACAGAATTGGGTGCAGGGTTGGGGGTGGGGAGTGTTGTCAGCATTGGTTGGGCTAAATGATTCTCTGGTGCAGAGTGGTACAAATATTTGCATCTATATCTTGGTGGCAGCTAAAAACCAGTCCTGATTCAGGGTTTAGGATGTTGATTACCTCTGGCTTGGCACTGCAGCCCTCCCAAAAATTCTGTAAGTTACTCCATATACTTTTGACAAACTTTTTCTGCTTAGTCACCCAGAATTGAAGTCTATTGTTTTTAACTTAGAGCCTTGACTGACACAGTAAATTTCCTGCAGAACTGATGCTTTTCCCCAAATTCTCTCATAACAGTGATGATTTTGGGCCCCCCGTGTAAAGATGAGTATAAGGCTTTATTCAGGATACAACTTTCAGACACCCAGATGGACACATTGAGATGGTTCAAGTGAAGCCCATCTCACCCAGCTAGTGAGTAGAAGAGTAGAGACTTGGATCCAGATTTTCTGACTCCAAGTCAAGTACTTTTTTTAGGGACAGGGTCTCATTCTGTTGCTCAGGCTGGAATGCAGTGGTGCAATCATAGCTCACTGTAGCATCAAAGTCCTGGGCTCAAGTGATCCTCCCACCTCAGCCTCCCAAGTAGCTAAGACTGTAGGTGCATAACACCAAACCCAGCTAATTTTTTTTTTTTTTTTTTTTTTTTTTTGTAGAGAAGAGGGTCTCACTATGTTGCTCAGGTTGATCTCAGACTCCTGGCCTCAAGTGATCTCCCTTGCCTGGGCCTCCCAAAGTATGGAATTACAGGTGAGAGCTATTCTGTTTTTCTCAGCACAAAGAAACAAATCACTCTTGAGCTGTCAAGCCAACTTAAGTAAGTGCCGTACTTTACATTCATTTGTAACAACTTTAATATTATACTAAAAGTAGGAGCTACATATCTTTGCTCAATGAAAATCTTACATGTTGTTTCTCGTTGTCACGCAGTGCAGATCATTGCTAATCCCACAGGTTTGCAGGCCACCCAAGGCAAAGCTGGTGCTAAAACTGCAAAACCTTTTCTCACGCACAGCTAATTGGCTGCTTCTCTGTAGTGTGCATCTTCGTGCTGCTCCCACCCATGGAGCTGTATTCTCATCAAGAATCAGTTGTGTTTGTTCTGAAACCTACTTAGGACCCTTGTACTTGTTATTGTAAATCATAATTGAATAAAATATGGGGAAACCCAATGAAATACTAGTATTTTTAAATTTTTATTGTTTTGAAAATATTCAATAGAGGCAAGTCACTAAAACTGCTGAGGAATTAGGAAGTTTACAACTTCCAACTATAAAGTCATAAAAGTAAAGAAAGATTCTGTCCTCAGAATGCTTTCCAATGGTCTTTTAATTCTCAGTTCAGAGTCTTATTCTGATTCTTAAAGTTCTCCATTTAAAGACACTGACACTGGCAATTATGGAAGATGCATTATGTACATAGTTTATGCAAGAAAAAAATAAAGGTATTCCAATCAGCACAAGACTTAGAGAATGCCCTGAACCTTCCTCATAATATTGAAGAGTGAACATGCATATGTGTGCTTTAGAGTACACTTAAATGTAATGCATAAATTATTATGAATCCTTTTTTGTGACTCTCCACTTTTGGCTGTCAGTTGATTAGCTGGGTCCAGTTGCACCAGATAGGAAGGCAGCTGCTTTTTTGTGTGTGTGTCTCTCTTCTGGAAGAGAAATCCATGTGTTCTGGATGATGCAGTTATGGGACAGAATTCATTATCTGTCATGTGTCTGGGTGCTGTTGATTTACCTTTCTAGATCATATTTGCTGTGTACACCAGTTTCTGTGAGGTGGGCTCGTCCTCCCGTTCATAGACAGAGAACTGGGAATTCATCACTTGTAGAATTCTCAGAGACATGGCCAGGCACGGTGACTCACACTTGTAATCCCAGCATGTTGGAAGGGAGAGGCAGGTGGATCACCTGAGGTCAGGAGTCTAAGAACAGCCTGGTCAACATGGTGAAACCCTGTCTCTACTAAAAATACAAAAATTAGCTGGGCATGGTGGGGGACACCTATAATCCCAGCTACTCAGAAAGCTGAGAAAGGAGAATTGCTTGAACCTGGGAGGTGGAGGTTACAATGAGCCAAGATCGTGCCACTGCACTCCAGCCTGGGCAACAAGAGCAAAACTCCCTCAAATAAAAAGGAAGGAAGGAAGGAAGGAAGGACGGGAGGGAGGGAAGGGGAGAGAGAGAGAGAAAAGAAAAGAAAAGAAAAAATTCTCAGACTTAGCCCTCTTAAAGAAATCATCAATTATATTTTGTCATATGCAGGAAGACAGTCCTGAGACAACACTAAGTGATGTAAAGTTTTATGTCCGAATCAATCCAAATATACCAGGTTATAATCTAGAATTTTTTAAATAGATCTATGATCTATAGATCATAGTGGAAACTAGATAAGGAGCATGCCCAATTTCCTACTGGTAGCTATTTGTCATGCAAGTACATGGTCATTCAGAATTTTCCTTCAATGTAATAGAATAATCCATCCATTCTTTTATGTTCAAAAGTTATTAATTAAGCAACTATTATGTGTTAGAAACTATTCTAGACATTGAGGCTACAATGGTGAGCAAAATAAAGTTCTGCTCTCATGGATGCTATATTCCAGTAGAATCATTTATTCCCTCTACCAGTCAGCTCCTAGAGAATACAAACTGTATCTAAATCATCTTTGTATTTCTAGCACTTAGAATGGTGTCTGGCATTTTATCCAATCACAGCATTAAAGGGGTAAGAAGTCTTTGCAAACTGTATATAAACATTCTGAATCTATGAATGCACATTGGCATTAATCATTTTGTCTTCTTCCTACAACAGCCACTATTGGAACTTAATATTTACAATGCTATTTTTACTTTTCTGGTTCATGGATTATTTTAGTAGAGAAATTTTAATTCAGCAAGTATTCGAATGCCTGCTTTGTGCCAGGCATTGTGCTAGAGACCCAATTGGCTTTAGGATAGAACAGCATCCAATCTTCACACTGATTTCTCTCTTGAAGAAACAGAAACAGATGTTCTCTTTTAAATCTGCTTGCACAGCCTAGACTTCTCACAGCTTATGAGAAGAAAGTTATCATACAATTCTGGGTACTCCTTTTCCTATCACTCCCAAAAGAAAGTTATTTTCTGGAAACAGTAGAAGAAAAGTACCTTGCCTCCATGAAACCTGATCATTTGTTTGGGGATGTTGTTTTCTAGAGCTGGCAACTGTGCAATCTGCTTGTGGAGCTGCAGAAATGGTGTGGGCAAGGCTGAGAAGGAGAGCAAGGTTCTGCTCAGCCACACCCCTCCTGCCCTTCCTGGGTTCCCAGACAACTCGCCAGTAGAGTAATAAAGATCTTCTCCACTTTCTAGGAGCTTTATATGGAAGTATTTGTCTACTTTTTAATAAGTAAAGTTAATGGCAGTTTTAACAATATTATTTTAAATATTAATATTATTAAAATTATAATAATTTATCATGATAATGAAATATTATTTAAAAGTATAGTAAAGTTATTATGCTCAATGTTAGTTTAAAAAAAGGTAGACATCTGGGAGTGTTGGTGGTAAGAGCTAAGACTTGCTAAAACTTTCAGGAGGTGACATACACCAAACATCCAACTGAAAAACTGTAACCTACAGTTGATGATCCAGATCTTCCAAAGATGTAAATAAAACACACTCACCTAATAATAATGGGGAATATATGTCATTTACATTTCTCCAAACCCATAGAAAGTACAACACAAGAGTGAACCCTAATGTAACTGGGGACTCTGGGTGATAATGACGCATCAATGCAGGCTCATCAGTTGTGACAGATGTACCACTTCAGTGGCCAGTGATGATAATGTAGAAGGCTACACATGTTGTAGGGGCAGAGGATATACAGAATATCTCTGTTCTTTCTGCTCAATTTTGCTGTGAACCTAAAACTATACTAAAAAAAATAAGTCTATTTTTAAAAATATTCTGATCTTTAGAAATGTCTTTTTCAAACAGATATTAATATTTATGTAGCCATAGCAGCATAAAAGCCTAATGCTCTCAGAGAATACTAGGGATGGAGAATTCATTTTAAATTTCTTTAACTGGTGCAATAATCATCAGGAAGATGAATGACGAAAAGTGCAACAATGTATTTATCAGAAAAACTGAGCATTCAGAGTCTCAGAATAAACTCTGACCTCTATGTCTGCTTACCTGAATGAACCTTTAGATGGCTCGCCCAGTTTGTAATCCTTCAGAAACAAAACAGCAAGGAGTGAAAATCATTAAGTTCTCGGAATACTGAGAGAACATGTTACAAGATGAACCCCAAAAGAGGAGCATCTGGTTGCCCCAAGTATAATGCTCACAGGAAAGAAATCACCATAAATAGATTTAACGGAGGCCAAATGTGTCCGTTTCAATCCAGTGTTTTATCACTCACCAAGAGAATCTGGGTGAAGGGAGAGACGGGGAGTGAAGTCATTTAGCAGGGCATGGTTCATAAATCTTTTATTAGGACCAACAGGTCAAGGTCTTTTATGGCTGTAGGATGGAAAGTTAAAGTCATTGTTATCCAACCACATTTAAAGAATGAAAACATAATTGAGAGAGAAGAAAACTAGTTCCTCCAAAGGTTAGGGAAAAGAGGGGATTGTATTTAAGAGGTGATTTGGAGAATTAGAGAGGAAGGTTGGTATGTGCTTTTTTGCTTAATCAGAATATACTTGGAAAAAGATCATATCTAAAATTTCCTGAGTGGTACTACATTCTGACCCTGATAAATTTGGGATTTTCTTACTGTCTCCAAGGAAATGAGTTGAGGATGCTAGTCTTATGAGAATTAGCATGTACTAAAAGCTTCTGTCATAGGAGAAATATATTCATAGAACACACTGGTTTGCTGTGAATTAACAAAAACCACAACAAACAGTTGGTAATTCAAGCACATGTCTGTGCAAAGAATATATGTATATTTAAGGATTATTTATTTTATTTAAATAGGAAGCAGCAGCCATATGGCATGGAAAGGATCAGATATTTTAGTACACTGTAAAAGGTGCATCTCACTCCATTTATGAGGAGGTAGGAGGAACTCCACAAATAAAACTTAATGGATTGAATTCTGGTGAGACACAGTGACTCTCTCAAAGGGAAATTCAGGCATTCTATGGAGAGCCTGTAGGATTAACTAATGCTGGCATTTTTCTTTGTCAGAATGGCAGAAAACAGCAATGTACCATCTCTGCTGGAGGCTTTGTTGTATGTCCTGGCATCACCAAATTCCTCTTGCTTTGGAAAATTAGTCTAAACTGTGTGAAATTTGACCATGATATCCACAGAAGAATCTATTTTAACTATTTGGAATCCACTCTCCAGAGAAGTCCTTACTTGTTAGATGTCTTATGGACCAAGTTGCAGGCACTTCAGTTTAGATACTGTTGTATAAATGAAATAATAAAAAATAAATAGAGCCTGGCACATGGGCAAAACTGAGGCTTTTATCTTATTTGTCTTCCAAACTATTCTTTTCCGATCTAATCATGTGCAGACAATTTAAATCAGAAATAGCTTAAGTGTTTCCCTTGCTGCAGTCTCACCATTCTTATAATGAAAGAGCTAACTGCCATCTTCATCAGCACATTACATCATGCAAACACTCCAAACCTTACTATAGATGATTGATTGAGCCACTAAAGGCATCAAAATCCTCTAATTGAGCTGTCTGAACAATATCAAACGCCCACAAAGATGTGAGGGGAAAAGAATTCAGACCTATCTCATCAGAAATAAACCCTGTTTAATTGCAGTCAGGAGCTTCCTTGCCTCTGTCTCACCCTCTCATCTGCTAAATCCACAACCATGAAGTCCTATCTCTGCCTTGCCCAGGCAGAATTGTTTGATTTATTGACGGCTCAATGCCTTGACCAGTATTCGGTACACCTTGTATACTTATTATTGAGCATGTACCTCTAACCCCATTTTACTCTCTGGCATCTGCCTTTAATCTCTGCTCCAAACCTGCATTTGTTGAATAACCAGGCCCTCTGACCTCGACCACATCTGACATTTTCCCCTCTGGGTCATCTTGCTGTCCTTCATTGCAGATGTTGACTATAATTTATCCGTTTTGCTAACACCACAGGAAACCAGGCCCCTCAGAGGCCAATACCAACATCCTGATTGTGGTTGTAATAAACCGCTGCCCACCATCCACCCACCTCCACCAGCCCTTCGCCTCCTCCTCTTTGAGCTGCCAGTCATTGCAGGGGCTCATGGCCTGCCTGCGTGTGTTTACTTATAATAAAGTCATTACAGTGAATTTGGCTTTGTTATAGGGAAGCCATACAGTTACAACTGGGTTTAAAGAATACATTTTCTCCTAAGAATGACAGTCTCTGATGGGCATTCTTCCTTGTCACTCTAAGAGTGGCATGAGGAACAGTTGGAGGGGATGGAAATGTCCTATATCTTGCTCAGGGTGGTGGTTACCCAAATACATACAAAAGTCAATGAGCTCTATACTTTAAAAGATACATATTATTGCATAAAAAGTATACTTCAAAAAGGTGATTGGAAAAAGCCATAGACAGATTGATAGACAAAACAAAGCATCAGCTAACTGCAAAACCAAACTCATCCAAATAACAAACCATCCCCAATTTCCTAACTTTACACCTAGGATCCAATTCCCTAGGCTGAACATAATTTAGAGTTTTATTTCATTCAGAGATTGTTAATGTAAAATTTGAAATGGTTGACATGTCATCTAAGCCCTGTCCAGTGTTTGATGAGACGGTATAAGCTATTATCTTGACACAACTTTAGGAAAAGCAGGCAGCCTAATTTCCCCCATACACCTACGGCTGCAGGCAAGAAATGTGATTTCAACAGAATTTCAAGGAATCAGCATCCTCCACAATTCTCACTTTACAACCCATGTAAAGTGAGGCTAGGTTTGGAGGGATTCCAAAGCCAGGGGTAGCAAGAAGCCTTAGGCCAAACAGGTGATTTAAAGACATGTGAAGAAAAATTTCAAATATAATGTAGAGCAAAATAACATTTGTGTTTTTCATTGTGCAAGGATATTTTGAAGGTGAGAGCCAAGCTCAGCTGCTGCTTGTAAATCAAAATAACCCTTTCATTTTTACCTAACAAAGACGAGGAAGGGGAGAGAACAAAGTTACAAGGTGATATTTTCACCTAGTGGGAATACTAAGGGGAATGCCATTGCTGTCAAAATGTGTAAGGTCTATAAATCACGTGGGTTACTGTAACAGGGCACACAATTAAATATAATATTGGGAAAGCATGATTTTTCCTTGACAAGGTTGAATTGTTCAATATAAACCCTGGGAAGAACTAATATGAACAAAGAAAAAAAATAAAGAGAATCCAGAATAATGTAGTTTCTGCATATCAGATGTCACAGAGCAAAGCAAAATATCATAAAATATTTTGTGCATGATAAAACCTTGATTATTCAAATTTTTGTTATATAGGAATAGCACATATATTGCAAAATAGAAGGTGATTAAGAAACAAGTTATTTAATTTTAGAGATAGCCACACATATGGACCCTACACACACATACACGCACACACTTTTACACTCCCTGGTCTTAACATTCTTCACACTCCAGCTTACTGTTCACAATGTAGATCCCAGCTGAAAGCTGGTGTGGAAGAAGCCAGGCAACAAAGGATGTACGTATGTGTTTGAGAATTTTCACTGTATTTTTACAATGGATGTTGACAAATGACTTTAAAGTAGTGCAAAGAGAGGGGCTTCATTTCTTGAAAATGATGCTCCCTGGCTCATATAAGCTGACATATTATAACATTTATTTTGGTTTAACAAGCTGACAGCTTTCCACCTATAAATTAAGAGACATTTCTAAATCAGCTGCACTGCGTCTTTATCAAGGCAGTTCTTGACCATTCAAGAGACTGCTGCCTAACCAATCAAGTCAAGAGAATCTATCTAATCAAGTACATCATGTCCTTTCAAAGGTTTAAATAAAAAACACTACCATGTGTTAGCATTTACATACTGAAACACTAAAACATTTGGAAATGTACAACTCTCTTTCTAGTATACTGCATGAGGTAGGTGTTATTATATCGTCATACAACAGGCAGAAGAGCTATGGTTTACAGAGGCCAAGTAATGGGCATAAAGTCACAGGTAATAAACAGAAGAGCCAGATTTCAAAAGTGGGTATAACACCTAAAACTATGCAGCTGCAGAAGGCAAAATTGAATTTTGGTCACCAGTAGGACACCTATGAAATTAGGACATTAAAAACACAAAAAGATAAAACCTTGTATTCAGCAGGGCACGGTGGCTCACGCCTGTAATCCCAGCACTTTGGGAGACTGAGGTGGGCAGATCTCTTGAGACCAAGAATTCAAGAACAGCCTGGCCAACATGGTGAGACCCCCCATCTCTACTGAAAATACAATAAATTAGCTGGGTGTGGTAGCACACACCTGTAATCCAAGCTACTGGGGAGGCTGAGATGGGAGAATCATTTGAATGGCAGGGAGGGAAGTGGGGATTGCTGAGGTTGCAGTGAGCCAAGATCGTGCCACTGCACTCCAGCCTGGGCAACAGAGCAAGACTCCATCTCAAAAAACAAAAGCAAAAAGAAAAACTTTGTATTCATTGAGAAGAAATTGTTTATTGCATTATTTTTTCACTTGAGAAGCTGATATTTCAAAATGGTTAAGAACACAGACTAGCAGGCTGCCCACGCCGACCACGCCCCGCACACCCCGCTTGCGGGTCCACACCCACCATGGCCACTGTTCAGCGGCTAGAAGGAAGATGGTGGCTGGTGGACAGCAAAGGCTTTGATGAATACATGAAGGAACTAAGAGTGGGAACAGCTTTGTGAAAGACGGACACAATGGCGCAACCAGATCGTATCATCACTTGCAATGGCAAAAATCTCACCATAAAAACTGAGAGCACTTTGAAAGCAACACAGTTTTCTTGTACCCTGGGAGAGAAGTTTGAAGAAACCACAGCTGATGGCAGAAAAGCTCAGACTTCTGCAACTTTACAGTTGGTGCATTGGTTCAGCATCAGGAGTGGGACGGGAAGGAAAGCACAATAACAAGAAAACGGAAAGATGAAATTAGTGGCGGACTGTGTCATGAACAATGTCACCTGTACTCAGATCTATGACAAAGTAGGATAAAAATTCCAGCATCATTTTGGGCAGGAATTAACCACAAGAATGAACAAGCTCAGTTCAATGAGCAAATCCCCGCAGTGCTTCCTTTTTCTCATTACTGTGTTCAGTTATGTCTATCACAAACATTTTACATTTGCATGCAGCTATTTCAAAGAGTTGGATTAATCAGGATCATCCCTTTGGTTAATAAATAAATGTGTTTGTGCTAGGAAAAAAAAAGAGCACAGGCTATGTAGCCAGATTGTCAGATTACTGGGTTTCAAATTCCAACTCTGGCACTTGCTAGCTGTGTGACCTTAGGCAAGTTACTTAACTTGTCTGTGCCTTGGTTTCTTCATCTATGAAATGGAGATAATACTACTACTTAATGCATAAAGGGCTACATTTATGTGCAGTACTGGTATTGTGAGTATTTTTCTTTAATGGTCTTTATGTTTTTGAGAAGCACATTAAACTGCTTAGAGAAAAATGTTTATGATATCAAGATAGTTAGGGTATAAGAGTATAGACAAAGTTGTCCATGAGTGGATAATAGTTAAAAATGAATTGTCTGTAATCCCAGCACTTTGGGAGGCCGAGGTGGGTAGATCACGAGGTCGAGAGATCGAGACCATCCTGGCCAACATAGTGAAACCCCATCTCTACTAAAATATAAAAATTAGCTGGGTGTGGTGGCATGTGCCTGTAGTCCCAGCTACTTGGGAGGAGAATTGCTTGAACCTGGGAGGCGAAGGTTGCAGTGAGCCAAGATCACACCACTGCACTCCAGCCTGGTGCCTGGCAACAGAGTGAAACTCTGTCTCAAAAAAAAAAAAAAGAATTGTCAAAAAAAACTACAAATATTAGCCAGGCATGGCGGTACACTCCTGCAGTCCCTGCTACTTGGGAGGCTGAGGTGAGAGGACCACTTGGGCCCAGGAGGTTGAGGCTGCAGACAGCCATGATCACAACACTGTACTCCAGCCTGGGTGACAGAGCAAGACCCTGTCTCAAAAAAAAAAAAAAAAAGAATTGTCAGTATATAGATGTTCATGTACTATACATACACAGGCACTCTTGTGTATTTTTGAAATTTCTGTAACAAAAAGTTTTTAGATTTTTTTGTAAAACATTTTAAATTATACCTGGAACATATGATTATTACAGCAAAATTCCATTCTTATATGGATGTGTATCCATATAAAATAGATCTGTATATGGATCTATTTTAATGCTATTTACATTTAGCCCCTTTTTCATTCCTAGAGCATAATGAAAAATAAGCAATAGAGATTTATTCTTTACATCTATAGTTGGCTTAGAAGAAAAGACAACTGAAGTCATACAAGGAACTGTTATCAAAGAAGATGGAAGTCTCATCCACCATTTCAATCATGTTGAGGTGAAGAATCTGATTTAGCATCCAGGTCCTATGACCAAAAGATTTCAGGGCGTGAGAATAAAACTTCAAATTGCAGTTTATATAAACAATCTGAGTAAGCAGTATGTTATAATAGAGAATAATATGTAGTCAGGTAATAAATATTAATAATAATAGTTCACAGGTATTGAGATACTATGTGTGAGGTACAGTCACAGTGGTTTTACATTTGTTACCTCATTTAATCCTCTCAACCATGCAGCCTATGAAGTAGGCATAATAATAATTCTCTCCATTTTATAGGTGTGGAAACATTGGCCAAGAGAGGTCAAGTAGCTAAAACCTGCTACATAAGACTGACACTTTTCCTTCCCAAACATCACTGGCTCAGGAACTGAGAAGTTAAAAGTCTTTACCAGGCAAACAAACAAACAAACATGCCCATCATACTTCAATCAGCTAGTTACTGTAGGAGCCAACACATCCAAGCCAACAGTCTGACTCCAGAGCCCTGACCCTCAACCACATCACTATAGAAGACCTAGGTTCAAGTCCCGACTCCACTAAGGTTTTTAATCTTGTGCAAATTGCCCAACTTTTAGGTCCTCCTGAGTCCTTTCCCTTGCTTTGTTCTTCCTCGGTGTTTCACCTGAAGCTATAGATGGTGCCTTTTTGAAGACCTCAGCATCTCTGGGTACCAGCAACTACCACAATGAGGCAGGAAAAATATTCACAAACTCAGGATCACCAAACAGCTGTTGTTAGGTACTGCCAGGGATTGCTTATTAACACACAGCTAAAGCAGTTGCTGTCAACCCTAGCTGCACATTAGATTCACCAAGGGAGATTTTAAAAATCACCAATGCCCAACCCCACTCCCAAACCAATTAAATCAGAATCTCTGGAGATGGAGTATGGGCACTAGAATTTTTTTTAAGTTACCCAGATTATTGTATTGAATCCAGTGTTGACAGCTGCTGATCTAAAAGATGAGAAAACCCATAGGCACAGGGATTTAATAAAACCCAAATAACCTAAATATTCGAGTAAACCTTTCAAAATGATGCTTCCCATATTACTGTACTCTACATCTGCTTATTTTTAAAATCTAATTCCAAAATTAATTATGTAAGTATACTATTCACAAATGTACAAGGTACACATTCATGTTTATGCACATATACATAAACACAAACACACATGTGAAAAGTATACTCATGTAAGTGCATTATTTTCATAGCACCATAGCCATATATGCTATAGATTTGGTTTGGGGATAAAATTAGCATCAATATATCAGTCGTATTTTCATTCTACCACCATACACATACACACCACACACACACACACACACACACACACACACACACACACACACCCCACTTCCTTCTAGTTCTCTATTATGCTGGGATCCCGCATTTGCATCTTTCTAAAATTGAAGAACAAGAACACCAGAAGTCATTTCAGCTGCTGACAAATGAGATTAACTTGACTCTAGGTATAGCCATATACTTGAATCAATGAAGCAAATGCCTTAAATTTCTGCTGCTTTCCTATTGTCATTTAAATTGGAACATCTTAATTTTTATAGGCACTACTGTTGGATTTTTATATAGACGTGTGTTTAATAACTTTTCCTGTCTCACACAAAGAATTTAATGTGCACAACTGAAAGGAAAAAAGCCAATGGTATTCAGAGGTTTAAAATAAATTAAACATTCCCTCCAGTTTTTTCTGGATGACTTACCTCCATAAATTACATCTTTTGTACTATGCCATTTGTTTCCCCCAACTGTTTCTATATGGTGCGATAATTACATGCTCCATTAAACTCAAAAGGATTATGAAAGGTCAGGTGAACAGAGAAAATATAAGAAAATGTAAAGAAAAAGCTGCAATTTGGTCTTTGTTGGTATATACAAAAATTATTTAAGTGAACAGAAATTTTATGGAAAAGACAGAAGACACCATCATTCTGTTAAAGTTACATTTTACACAAAGCTCGACGTAAGAAGACATTTAAGCCACTTTAAACATGGTGTCTCCTTATTACTCATGTCTCCTCTTTCTTGCATAAGCAATGAAGAAGCAATGATATTAGGAAATGATATTAGGAATTATATTTAAACATATAAAAGTTATATATGGAGAACTATAAAACCTATAAAAGTTATGTGTTTAAATATAATTCCTAATATCAATTGCAATGATATGAGGAAAATGTTTGACTATAATTCTTGTAGCATGTAAGAACGAATGGATACTTTACACTATAAAAATTAAAGATAAACATAAACAGGATTTCAGCTGGGCACGGTGGTGTGCACCTGTAATTCCCAGTTGTGCAGGAGGCTGAGGCAGGAGGATTGCTTGAACCCAATAGTTCAAGGCTGCAGTGAGTTATGATCACATCTGTGAATAGCCACTGTACTCCAGCCTGGGCAATACAGCAAGACCCTGTCTCAAAAAAAAAAAAAAGAAAAAAGAAACAGAAATACAGTAAATAGGATTGGATTATCTGTCCTCATGGACCTGTGAACAATTCCAGTCTTAGCACATCCTTTACAACATGTCCAGTTTGTCTTAGTATCGTAGATGTTTAAATCTGAAAAAGCTAATAAAGCTTACTAGTGCAAAAGCCAGTGGGTGTCAACAAAACCGCAACAATCCATGTACAGATTCCACTTCCAGATGGCTCTTCAACCTCCTCCATTAGTAACGTGAAGAGTGGATGCTGCCGTGCACCGTCCTGCACTCTGCACATACTGAGCTTTAGGAACCACTTTTCAAGTTTGCCTTGGGTATTCTTTTTACTACATCAAAACTTGGCATTTGAAAGGAGGGGCAGATAAGAAAGTAGGAAAAGAAAATACACTATGATTTGCCCTGGACCTTAGCTCCCCTATGAAGAGCCCAGTATACTCCAGAAGCGTTTATGCTGAAGAACCAAAATTATCTCTTTGCCAAACAAAAGCCTTCTGCATTGAAATGTGACAGCTTGCTTCTCAGACAGCTTGTTGCCAGAAGGAGACACACAATTTCCAGCAGAAAATTGGTTTCAGGAATTCACCCGATAGTCCAGACATAAAATAAACTTCCCTAGTTCTTTGCAACAGGGCAAGACCATTGAGATTCACCCCTGCTCCATTCAACAGAGAGCTCTGAATTTCCTTCAAATTTAAGAACTCAGACTAACTAAACCCGATTATGCCTCAAATGCTATAGATCAGCATTGCATTCTGAGGCATTTCTATTTCTTCAGTGATTTTATTCCACAGAATTGCTTATGACTTCAGACAGTATCGCTTAATTAAGCCCCAGTAGAACTGAATTTAAGCTTTCGCCTGAGAAAATATATTCCACCACTACTCAAGAATGCAGTTTGCCATTACTGGACATGACATGAATTGTTTAGCTCTATTAAATAGAAGTTTCCCAAAAGTTCTGAGCCATTTTTTGTCTTCATAAAAGCACAACACATGTCCTTGAATAGTTAGCATTTGAATATGAATAGAGAAATTCATGATTTGGTGGCATTTGCAAAAATGGACTTTCAAAATTATTTTCGTTTTTTAAAATTGTACCACCAGATGCAAATGTAGTGATCATTAAGCCTACTCTTCTCATTTTCCTGATTAGAAAGGAGACCTGGAAACACCAACTGATTGGTTGAAATCAGGCAGTCATTTAGGGTAGAACCAAGACCAAAATCCAGCTTTCCTGCTTCCTTATGTCTCTTCTCAAAGGAACAGAAAAAGGACGTGGAAAACAGAAGGTCTGGAGAATGCTGATTCTCTCATGAAAGACGTGGCCTTCCAGGCAACTGGCTCCTATAAGCCTGACAAAAGCTGCCAAGGGGAACAGTTGTCCATTTGAAGGGAAGGAGGCAACTTAAAAGATCAAAGAGTCATGAGAGATCCCTGCTCCAGCCCCAGTCTCCCATAAAACTGTTAATTTTTTTAGTTTTATAGGCATATTTGACTTTAAAGAAAATCTGAAACATAAAATCCAAATTTATAGATCAGATAAATCAGGAAGCACAGTTTATTTTACAAAAAATGAAAATAAAGAAAGAAATCTTTGCTTTACTAAGCTCTTCACTACAGTTTTTCTCTAAAATAATGACCTCCCTTATGATTAATAAATATCCCATTCAGGTGCAACATTCAGGCCTATTTCTATTGCATTAAGCAAGGTACACCTCTGCACTGTTGACTCAACTAAATTTAGCTTACTTTCTTATTGTAATTGGGAGGGAAACGCATAGTGTGAGATGCCCACTGACAATGTCTGCTGGAGCCAGGTCACGCCCACTCAGAAGAACCTATTGTGGGCCTATCTCCCCAACTCTGCGTTCACTGGTTAAGGGGTCTGAGAGTTGGTCCTTGGTGGATGAACAAAGTGAGGAACGGAGAAGGCATGAGACTGTGAAGCAGGTTCACTGTGTACCATCAGTTGCCAACTTGTCTGAGTCTAGTGACAAAACACATTCATATACAAGTTACTGGAAGCAGACGTGTTACTTACAGATAGGCAGCAAGGAACAAAGAAGCATGAGCTCCACAGTGAGCCAGTTCCCCAAGGCTCAAGAAAGCTGCCCAGGCTGCTTGTGTCCCCTTGCAGCACAGCTGGGGACCCTGAAAGGCAGCCACCCTGGGTTGTAGACCTCAGGGACATGTGATTCACTGTGCCAAAGAACATCCTGCTTCCAGGGGAGAAAGGAACAAAGCCCAGACTGTCCCATGCAGTCCCTGCTTAAATCAAGTGTTGCATCCCCTAGGAAGGACACAAAGGAGGCCTGGACTGTTTCCGGCAGCTCCTTCTGATCTCAGCTATTGCCTTCCCAGCACATTCTATAGTTATATACGTAGAACTACAGGAACTATAAACAGCAGGGAGAACTGAGTAAGTTCAAGGCCACCTAAAAAGCTGTTCTGCAAAAGCAAACTTGTTTAGGTTCCACGAGTTCTTGGAACAAAAAATAAAAGATCATACAGAAATGGTCCAGGGCCCTGGTCAGATTCCATGTAGCCTGGAATCTGGGTTTTAGCAGACTCCCTGCAAAGGAAAAGAACTTAACTCCCTGCAAAGCAAAAGAAAAGAGAAGAGAAGTATACCCTACCATGGAATGGAAGTTTACGGAAGCCATTCCAAATGACTTAAGTTCTGTGCCAGGCATAGAGACCATGGCCCAGGCAATCTGCCAGCATCAGCATTGCATCAGCAGAACAATGACAGTGCTACAGGGCAGCCAGGACTACTCTGGGCTGGGGATGCCTGGACTTCATGTCCCCAGGTGTACCCATAAAAGAGGAGTGACTGGGCCCATCTCACAGCTACCACCTGGAAGCTTAAAAGCGCATGGAAATATGAGAGAGGACAATTGGTGGGACCAAGTAAGAAAAATGAGTCATCTGCATCTCTGAGCTAGTGTCATTAGGAGACAGATCTGGTAAGTGGAGCACAAGGAATGGGAAAACACTAAATGAAAGCTACTGCTTTGGCCTAATTGGCCCAGATCTGTCCTCCTAACAATCAAATTTCACTTAGCCTGAATTATTGGGTCTCAAAGCCTTAATGACAGAACAGAGTCAAGCAACATGCGCATCCTCCACCCACCTGGGTAGGGTCCATAGTCATCAAGACTATTTGTGTGTGGGCGTAAGCACTGGGCTCACAGGATGTTAATGACAATATTTAATGAGGTGCCCTATCTCACTGTGGCAGACACTAGAAAGGATTTATCATTAGCACAGTTCTAAGATTTCATGCTGCAATTTCAATTGGTGCTTATGTGGGGAGTAGCACATTTCGGGTCCATTTAGAATCATTTTATTCCTCATGGCCTCTTTTGTGATCTTTACCCACCTAACCCATGAGTAGGGCAATATGAACCTGTTGGACTGTTTGTTATCTCTTGCTAAACACAATTGGCCTTGCATTAAAGATACAGTGTGCGAATTACCTAACATCCAAGTCTACAGCCCAACCACGCCATTATTGTCCTAATGAATCTGTGGCTTCCAAAAATTCAGACAATGTCCACAAACAAGAATAAGCGAAAATCATATCTGCCATTCAAACTGACTTTCCAATTCGACCAGAGAATTATGATAGATATGTACATGTGCAATAAATTTGAATAGTCAGTTTCATTCATGTAACCAAATATTTCTTTTCTTGCAGGCCAATTCTTGAGTATAAATAAAAACTTTAATTGAGAATAAGATTTGCTTATCTTTTCATTTTTGATATATTTGGCCCCATTTATATAATTGAGGCTAATAGAAACATTTGGGATAGGAAACATGCTCAAATCTTGTAAAGTCTATTGGTCCAGTGTTTTTAAAAAATTATTATCTAATACATTTTGTGTCAAGTTAATGATGAAATATTTTGGCATAAAGAACAAAAGGAATTTTTCCTATGGCTCTTCCCATTTGCAAAATGAACTAAAAAATAAAGCCCAATATTATTCTTATTCCATAACCCTATTATAGGCTCAGCTGACCAATAAAAAGTATCCAGCTGGGTACATGGATTGGGGTCCAACTTTCATTTATTCAGTTTGAATCTTTCCAAATAATCACCCCAGTTCAATAATTTTCAACTCTTCTTTCATTTTGTCCCAGACAGATCCGGCCTAAATGACTGTTTTTAGAAGAAAGTGGATATTCCACCAGTCAATCAAGAAATTTCCACAAGAAGATAAAAGGCAAGCAGATTGAATATGGAAATTAACCCATTTCCCAGAGAACTTGTGTCCTGCAATCATTTGGTTTTACATCTGTGTCCCATCTAGGAGCAGTCACCACCCAGCCATTTAACCAAATACCTCCTCAAACTGTCTGCAAATACACTGCGGTTCATTTGGGTAGATTTTTTTAAAAGAAAGTCTGCATATTATTAATAAAATAATCTCACATGTTTATTAGTAGACAATTTAGAAAGTATATTAAAACCAAAAAAGAAAAGAAAATGAAATTATCCATATTTTCCTCCTACTTCTAAAATATGTTTTGTGAACCTTTTGTTCCATAATGTTCCCATCTTCTCTTCCTCTGTATAAGGGGGTGTATGTGTATGTGTGTGTGATGTTTATGGGTTGTGTGGTGTGTAGGGGGGCGGGTATTGGAGGGATGTCAGGGTGTGTGAGGAGGTGTCTTGTCAAAACCCCATTAACCCTACTGAGGGTTCAAGAGGCCAAAGAAGAGACCCGGAGCCAGCAAACAAGACATGGGGTTTTATTGGGGGCTTACACACGGGGAGAGAATCCAGTGGCACATGCTGGACAGGAGAACTGCAACCACTTGCAAATAGTATGCAGGTTACACAGCATTTTTGCTTAATACCCTCCCTCTAATGACCTCCACCTAGCAATCTTCATTTAACCCAAAATTCAGAGCCTCAATCCCCTGCACAGCACGTAGGCGGTATGTGGTGTGCATGTGTGTACTCTAGAGATCCAAGTGTTGGGATTCATTGCCCTCGTTACTTGCTTTGCCACATGCACCTATGTAACTCCACCACACTATGACGATATCTAGTCTCAGGAAGTTTTGAGCTCGGAATCCTAAGTGTTGAGCTTAGGATCTTTGTCGCTTCTCATGCCCCAAAACTATTAATGTATTGCTTGCCTGGATTCTGGCCTCACCTTACTCCGCATACTTTCAGTCAACATTTTGTTTGGTTTCCACCTGTGAGACCCGCTAACCTTGTCTTTTTACTGGACATCTGCCCCTGCCGGGCCCTTTTGGTACCAATCTCTGCCTCAGTTCCACCTCTGCACTGGTCTCCAACCTCCAGTCCACCTCTGCTTCCTGCCAACTCTCTCTCACACTCTATCTGGACGTCTTTTTCTCTCCCTAGATCTCCTAACATTGCTGTTTCCTATGCCAGAAGTTCCTAGGTGTGTGCCTAGCTCATCACAAGATTGCCTTGCTGGGCTGTCACATCCCTCCACTAAAAGAAACCCACTTCTGACTCATGATGTGTGTAGATAGTCCTTTAAGGACTCTGTTTACTCAGCAATTGAAGCCTAAGGAGATTTCTTATCACTTTATTTTTTGGATCAGAATGATTCTTTTTGTAGAACAATATTTTAAAGCAGCTACCTGCACTTTCAAGAATGCTAAACTTTAGCAATTGTAAAACAAGTATAACTTCCAGTCTTGGAAAGCAAACCACAGATGCACAAAGCTTATAATGTTCACCCCAAATAAGGAGGACTGCTGCATATTTTACAAGTTCAGGGAATTGTGATATCCACCAATGCCATTGAATGTTGTAAACAACATATCGAACTTAGAAATAACTGTTCAATTTCCTGTAAGACTCTCTGCCTCCTCCTGGCTCTGCCGCTTCTGGTCCAACATTCTTGAGTTCATGACCCAACTTCTTTCCCAACTCCAGCACTGACAGTTACCATGATAGGAGAAGTTTGCAATTTTGTTTAGGAAAATAAATAAATACATTAACAAAACCATCATTACTTGGAAGCTTTAATTGTTTTATGCTGGTTGAATATTACTACTTTTAACTCACAACATCCAGTTGTGAAATATCTAGTAAGTCCATAATTTCGGCTCTAAGAGTTCTGATTTCTTCCCTGATACATAACTCATCCACTCTGCTACCTTGTTCAGAGTTCCAAAGCAGAAATTGGGCAACAGAGAACAAGACAGGAAACCTCTTGTTGAAAGACAAAGGTCCAGGTAGGCAGACAGGATCACTAGCCCTCTGTCCTCCTATTTAAAGAATTACCCCAGCAACTCTCTTCCCTCTCATACATCAAATTTTCTGTTCCTAATGTATCATTTCCATCAACCTGCAACTTGAAACATCAAATAAAGATTTAGCTTTCCTTCTCCCCCAAACAACTCCCCACTTTCAAAACAAACACCCAGTACCCAACACACACACACGCACACACACACACACACACGCCAGAGGACAAAACATAAAACAAGTTAGGAAACTGCATTGGAGAAAAGAAGTAAAAATTATACTTAATACACCCACACATCACTTCCTACTGCCATCCCAGAAACAGAATGGACACCTGAGAGAATCTCCCCAGAAGTATGAGAGTGATTTTGAGTGAAGGGAATTTCTGACGAATTCTCTGGCATACCCAGTAGAATGCCTGGTAGGGCATGGAAAAATGGCCAGCAGAAAGAGAAGGAGGGAAGTTAGGCAAGACAAGGCAAGCATCACCTCTGGTTTCATAGATAGCCAAGTGTGGTGGAGTGGGAATTTCTAGGTTTTTCATGAACTTAAGAGTAGGCATTTGAAGATACCTAGAGAGAAGATCCAGTTTGTGAACCAGCCCTAAAAGAGGCCAACCAGAAGAATGAAGGTGTATTAGCCCATTTTCATGCTGCTGATATAGACATACCCAAGACTGGGCCATTTACAAAAGAGAGAGGTTTAATGGATTTACAGTTCCATGTGGCTGGGGAAGCCTCACAATCGTGGCAGAAGGCAAGGAGTAGTAAGTCACATCTTACGTGGATGGCAGCAGGCAAAGAGAAAGAGAGCTTGTGCAGGGAACTCCTCTTTTTAAAACCATCAGATCTCATGAGACTTACTTATTATCACAAGAACAGCACAGGAAAGACTTGCCCCTACGATTCAATTACCTCCCACCAGGTCCCTCCCACAGCATGTGGGAATTCAAGATGAGATTTGGGTCAAGCCATATCAGAAGGGAACCACCCTCTTGACAATTGGAGAGCAGAGAGGGGAAGCAGTGATGCCTCCAAAGGATCCTCTGCAATACTCTGTAAAGGGCACTAGCCCAGACACCAAAGATCATCCCATGTGACACACAAGAGAGCCAACACTGGAAGTCATCCATGCCTAGAGGCTCAACCATGGACATCAGTGGCTGGACTGCATTAGCAGTGGAGTGAGCAATAAAAAATAAGGGAGTGAACCAGCTTTTATGCTGTCAAACTGTACCCAGGCACATCCACAAACTCCCCGTCTGCGTTACACTGCTAGGGGATGGACCCTGAAGCTCAATGGGATAGCATTAGGCCATGAGTTGGGGAAGAGAAGCCTCTGAGAGGGAGCTGTGAACTGTGATGTGATGCAGATAGTGACATGTCAATTTGACTGACTATTTACACAACAGAAAATTTTTAAATGTAGTTGATTGAGATACATGGTCACAAGATGATTGTTTTCCACTGCCCAGTGAAAATAGTGGCCTTAAAAAGAATTAAATTCTGTTAAATAAATATATATTTTTCCCACCTGATTTGTAATCACTGAACTCACTTCTGATGGCATATATACTTAAAAGTCAGAAAAAAGAGAGCTGACCCATTATGGAGAGAACTGAGACATTGAATAATGAATTGAATAAGATCACAACCATGATGTCAGGCAATGGATATTAGCCTGATGTAAGACTAGTTTTCTAGGTCCAAGGTGAATCCAAGAACAGGTTTTTTTCTACCCAGGGAAGTGTTCCTTCACACAGGAACACAGACTTATAGAACATGATATTAATGAAAAGGACAAGTAGCATTTAATGCCGCCTCCCAACTTCTCAAATCCAAAGGGAGAGAAAAAGTATACCTCTGACCACAGAGAGGAGATCATTTCTTCTCAACATCCCAAGTAGGATGTAGCCCACGCTGATGACTGAGGAGTCATGTTGGGGAGTGGGTGCAGCTCAGCGGCCAGAGGGCCTCAGGAAACTGGCTTCTTTATCATCAGTCCAGCTCCAGGAAGTCCTTCCATCAGCAAAACCCAGGAGATGCAACACAGCAGCATGGGTCAAATATATGTCCCACTATCTAAGCCTCCTCAGAAAGACAGCATTGGACCCCTCTTCAAATAAGGCAGCTGATTTTAGTCTCACTTATCAGGAATGTCCAGGCAAACAGCAAGTAGCCTAGACACACTGAGAAGCCAGCCTCACAGCATAGCAGGGTGGTCAGCAAGACAGAAGTTGAAGTTTCTCAAGGCCATGGGGAGGGTGGGGAGAAAGGAATGAACAAGCATTTTAAATGCACAATTAAAAGCCAAGTAGATATTTTGCTTCAAAAATCAAAGTGGGGCCAGGCCCAGTAGCTCATGCCTATAATCCCAACACTTTGGGATGCCGAGGCAGGCAGATCACTTGAGGTCAGGAGTTCAAGACCAGCCTGACTAACATGGCAAAACCCCATCTCTACTAAAAAATACAAAAATTAGCCAGATGTGGTGGTGCATACTTGTAATCCCAGCTACTTGGGTGGCTGAGGCAGGAGAATCACTCGAACCCGGGAAGCAGAGGTTGCAGTGAGCAGAGATCGTGCCACTGCACTCCAACCTGGGCAACAGAGTAAGACTCTGTTTCAAAAAAAGAAAGAAATCGAAGTGCATTTTTAGGCAACTTGCACCAGCCAACTTTATACCTAAGGTCTGTAGGCTTCTATTGCAAATGTAAGAGAGGATAAGGAAACCAAAGAAAGAAAAATCTCAATTCTAAGTGGAATTTGCTTGGAAGGGCCTACGCCCCATGGAAGATTGTCTAAGACATCCCTCACCAAGCCCCCTTTGCTGCCAATTTCTTAATATTCCTTTACTGCATATTATAAAACTCTATCATAGTTCCAAAGTGCCACTGAAGAAATGGAACTATTAGTGTCAATACATGCTTATATACCGAAATAAAATATTTTAAAATTTCTTCTAATTTAATTATAAAAATATTTCTGCCACTAACAGAACCCAGTGTATATTTAGCCATGCATGAGGTCTGAGCAAAGATAGTGGCAAGCCAACCAAGTATCTGCAGAAATAATCTTAATATTTGTATTATTTGCATGGCTCCCCAATTACAATTACAAAAGAGTTGCGTGATAAGAAATCATCGAATTCTGTTTTAAAATAGCCTGGAATCTTAATCTCCACTGAAACCTGCCAAAATTTCTAAGAAGATATTTAACTACACTCCCACTTGGCTTCATTTAATTTCTTATAAATGTGTTTACCATCATGATTATAACTTTGAAAATATTGCCTTATAAATATTTTATCAACAAGAAGTTTTAGCACTCCCCCGCCCACTGACTTTGAGAGAAAACAAAACTGTCTTTCTTGATTTGAGTGGAAGAAAATTTTCCATATATATATCCACAAGTTTTGACAAATTTTGCCTTGAATCATTCTGAATGGAAACTTCTAAATTCCAGTGTGAGAGGCTTGTAAAGGACATTAGTTATTGAGCTTTTAGGATTGAAACTCTGCTGTTATTTTGTGATAACAATCTTGATAATATAGAGATAAATTCAGCTAATGTACTTGGAAGAGCTACAGTGAGATTGAATTCAAAGGATGTTTGTTAGAAATTAGATGTGTTTTCCTCCTATAGTTAATGGCTTTAAAAAGTAATGATACTATCCTACTTCCTGACACACATGTAAAATCATCAATAAATGTCTTCTTTTATCTCAGTTTGCCTTTTAGCAGAAAATTACTTGAACTTCCAATGGTGTTAACTTATAGGAAAATAAGAAAGGGGCATTTTGACTTTATTTAAAAGGTAGTACCACTCTGCCCTAGGACAAACCTTTTGAGCCTGATTTCAAAGACTAAGTAAATGATACATGAATACACTGATAGCCTGATGGCTGTAAATCATTCCCTACCTCTAGAATCAAAAAAAAAAAAAAAGAGGAGAAGATAATGGTTCAGAAGAAAAGCACAAGAATTTGTGGGGAGAGGAAAGAGTAACAACAAAAACACATGCCTGTTGAAGTGTTTTTTTTAAACCACTTCCAGAAATAACTGGCAAAATAAAGCCTCTAAAGGTTTAAGCCAAATTAAATTGCTTACAAATGATCAGTAAAACATGGTTGCCATGGTTTCAGATCCCCACAATGTGGTGTATAAACTAAATACTTCCTTGCAGCAAAAATGCCTGTGTATTAAGCATGAGCTACACACACACACACACACACACACAACTAATTATAGTGTTCTTAGGTGTTTGAAATCTTTCAAAAGTAAAATAATGATTAATTGTAACTTTTTAAGTGTCAGCTGATTTTACCTGCTAGTGTGGCAGCCATCAGTTGTTCTTGCTCCAAGTCCTCAGGCTTATCTTTGCACTAAAACCCAAGCCCTCCCCAGACGTCTAGCAAAGAACTAAATGGCCTCTGATCACAATAAAGTCACAGCCAGCCTCTGACCCTACAGGTATTCTAAATACTCAATAAGAAGACCTTGATTTGCTAGGAAGTTGCTTAGAGCCATTTTCCCAGAAGAATCTGAAACTTGATCATGGGTTTCAGTTAGGTTTTGTTTTTGTTTTTGCTTTTTGTTTTAATTTCACCAAAGAAGTCCCCCTTCCTTTACCCCTTATTTCCTCCATCACACTCCAATATGGAATTTTGTGGACTTAAAAATCAATCTCTTGATCAGTGAACATTTATTGACCAGTACTATTAGGCCAGATGCTATTTAGACATTAAGGTTACAAAGATAAATAAGACATAGCTTCTTTTTTTATAGATGACATTGATTAGTCAGTCTAATTTTTTAGACCGCTAATTTCTAATACAGTGTGGTAAAGCAGTGGTAGAAATATGGACAGCATGTTATCCACAGAAGAAAGAGCACAGATGAGAGGCACAAACTTTAGCCTGGGAAATCCAAGACAGCCAGGAATCTTCCTACAGTTTACCCTTGACTTGTATGTCAGCCACAGTAGGAATTAGCTGAGTATAAGGGAGAGCTGAAGAGAATTCCAGTTAGAGGAAGAGCAGAGTCCCAACTTAGTATGTTCAAGGAAATATAACACCATATGTCCCAATGTGGCATAATATGTCAGGTAAGAGGTGGCACAAAATAAAGTTGGGGAAATGGACAAAAATGGGGTCCTAGATTCTTATGACATGATTTTTATCCCAGACTCTTGTAGGATCCTAAATCCTAGTGGTTCCGTTTCTCTGGAGAACCAGCCATGTTTGCGAATGTAAGGTTAATGTGGAGTCATTGAAGGTTTTGGGTAGGAGAGTCATGTGGTCTGATTTGTCTTTCAGATAGATGACTGCGAAGGGCAAATTTGAAAGAGATAAAAAGGAAAACAAGGAAATCACTTAGGAGACTATGTGTGACTACTGTTTTTATGTCAACTTGGCTGGGACACAGGATGTCCAGATATTTGGTCAAATATCATTTTGGGTGTTTCTGCAAAGGTGTTTTTGGATGAGATTCATATTGAAATCAGTGAATTTGAGTAAAGAAAATTGTCCACCATAATGTGGGTGAGCCTCATCCAAGCAGTGGATGGACTCAGTAGAAAAAGAAACCAATCTGCCCTGAGGAAGGAAGAGTTCTCCAGCTGACTGCCTTCAGACTCAGATTCATGTGCAGCATTGGCTCTTCCTGCCTGACATCCTTCCACTGGACAACTCTGCTCTCCCAGCGTCTCCTGCACCACTGACCTGCCCTGCAGATGTCGTACTTACCAGCTGCTGTAATACCATAAGTCAATTTTTTATCATTGATTAACTCGTTGATTGGTTAATTTTCTGTTGGTTCTGCTTCTTGGAAAACCCTATTACACTGTGTGACCCAAGACATAGATGATGAGGGCTCCAACCAGAGTAGTGATAAGGTGGAATTTAATATAATTTAAGAAGAAAAATCAGCAATACTGATGACTAAACTGTGGGGAGGTGGAAAGAGGTGCTATGTACCCAGGCACTTTGCTAAGTGATGGTCTTTGACTCCTGTGCTCTAGCACAGGTTTATGAAGTTGAAGAAACTCGAAGACCTTACTTCTCTGCACAATATGATGCCTCTTTGACTCTAGCACTGCAGTCAAAGACCATCACTTAGCTAAGTGCCTGGGTGCATAGCTGTACCACCAACTAAGGTAGAAACCCTAGAGTAGGCAAAGTCCCAGGCAGGGTGATACAAGCCATGACTTTCAGACATGTTGAGTTTGAGGTGCCCTGCGCATCAGAGTAGAATATATGAGTCCAGAGCTCAGAGGAGTTGATGGCTGGAAATGCCAATTTGGAGCTCATCCTCTATCATTTAGAACTGTACACATGAGACTTAATACAAACATCCAGAAAAAGGTTGAAGAAAAAGAAAAGCAATGAGCCAGAGGCAAAATTTTGGGAACCACCCAAGTTTAATGAGTGGGCAAAGAAAGTAGAAATAAAAATAGGGCAAAGCAAGTGGACCCCAGAGAGCTCATCACAAAAGTTTGAGAACTGCGAAGAGTCAGATTGCATTCAACTTGCTGAAGACACTAGACTCCTGCGTTGGAGACTAAGGGTTTTATTACTAACAGCAATAGCAGTAGCCTGAACATTGGCATTATCTTGCACAAGTTTCCCAAACACAAATTCCCACAGGGTGGTGCTTTATCACATCTTTTCCTTCTCCTTATAGAAATGGTTAAAGAAAGGAAAACGCCTGGTAGACTTGTGAGGAGAAGTCATTACAGACAGTGGAGGTTAAAAAAAAAAAATGGCAAAAGGGAATAAGCCCACTCCAAGGTGACCAGAATTACTTTCTGGCATGGGCCAGAGCCATGACAATCACCAGGCTAAATGAATTTACTATGTTTTTCAATCATCCCCACAGGTTACCAATGGGCCTACATCACTGAGAATAAACCAAGATCAAATCATTATGGGAAGACACCCTAGATTTACTTACAGCAACACCAACAAATGGCGAGAAATCCTAACAAGAGAAAGTAATTCCATGGTTTTCTAACCCACAGGACCCCCAAGCCACAAGTCCAGCAATATGTTCTCAGCGCAGAGAAACAAAAGCAAACAAACAAACACAGAATCAAATCTCTGCATTGAGGAAAACTAGTCATGAAGCTCTAAGCTCAGTGGCACAAATCACTGTTGCATTGAGACCTGCCATAACCTCTTAGGTGAGTAGTTCTCTGGGAAAGTGCTTACAAACTTGTTTGGGAATTTCAAGCATGTTTTAACCCCATAAGTTCCTTTAATTACTTGAGCATATGTGTTTTATGGTTCAGTGAGGAAGTTATAATCTCTGGACACAGGTTTATGAATTTGAAGAAACTCAAAGACCTTACTTTATTGCAAAATATGCTGCCTCTATGGAGATCTAAAGAGACATTTTTAAAAGACCAGTTTTTTAAAAAGAACTAAAAGAAAAAGAATCAGTTGTAGGTCATAAAAATGTATATTTCTTATCATTACACGTGTGTATTTTTAATTATATGAATTATGTACTTTATGTGACATCTGAATGTCTTATTAAATGATATTAGTCATTAAGAAAAAAAATCACTCAAGTACCATTTATATCATTTGTATAAGTTTTTATACAAACATGTGGCATATAAAGAGATCATCATCCATAGCTTCATAGCTCCTTTGAAAAAACTTAACCAGCCATACAAATCAACGTTAACGGTAGTTTCTATCACCCAGTACTTCAATTATGAGATTTTTTAACTCATACAAGTCTTTCATGATCCTTTTATGCCCATGCTTCATAACGGAGTTTATTTGTCTCTCAAAACTCAGATCGGATTCTCCTTGCCCTAATGTGACACCCCATTCACCACTCCTACCCTAATAGAGCTTGTCACTCTCTCCAGGATTGATTGTAAGTCTGTCTATTGTTGTTCTTATAATGCTGTATGGCAATTTATTCACTCAAGCATTTGCCTCCCCAGTAGACTCTCCAGCAGGCTGGGACTTCGTCTTGTACAATTTAAAGGGGATGGCAGAGCAAGTGCAGAATCATTTCCAAACCTAATAAGGCAAGTAAAGAAATTCCAGTGGAAAAATGCACCGCCATCTCCAAGCAAGTTTTTAATGAGTTGCTTCCTCCAACAGTCATAGCTCCCTCTGGTCCTGCCTCCTTTGAAATCTGTTTTTTATTGCTGTTGTTATTTGTTTGGGATTGAACATCTCCTAAAGCAAACAAGCACTAGATGCCATAACTATATCCCAGGAGAAACAAATTAGAAATTCAGGAATATAATCAGCCACTTCGAAAATCTCACTCAGTGACACATGCAGCTGGGAGTTCTGGGCCCAGGACTAGCATCCTGTCCAGACCCCCAGAATCAGATAGGGATGCTGCCGCTGTGTGTTTTAAGGCAATTTTGGAGGCTTTGAAAAAATACTGCAAAACCTAACAAGCCACAAAATCACAGCTAGGAGCCTTCAGATAATCGAAAGCAAAGACAGAAAGATCTTAGAAGTCATTAAGGTATTTGTTAATCGAGAAAATACAGAAATCAAGAAAATACAGAGGGTATTTGTTAATCTAGTTAATACAGAAAGAGAATTTATTAAGTTCTTACTATGTACCTAGCAATGTTCCTGGAGATTTTGTTGTTGTTGTCAAGAGCAAAAGTCACGGTGCTGTAAGTAACTGAGATTTGAAATGTAAAACAAAACCTCACATATGAAACTACAAAATAATAGTAACAGGCAGTATATAATCAATGCTAAAATTGAATAGATTAGTGTACTATATAGGACGGCCACATGTCACAGTTAATCCAGAATTGCTCTGATTTATGCCTTTATCCCCGTTTCGATGATAAATTACATATAGTCTGATATCATTTCAAAGAAAGGATTTTCCCTCCTTAGAGTAATGGCATGCATTGTTAATTCTTTACTAGGATAGAGGGAGAATAGCCATCATTTTCTGCCTTTGGAAATGACACCTAGTAATCATATGTCAGAGGAATTTGGGGATTTTCCTGATTTTTTTTTGTTTTATTTTGTTCTGTTTTTGCTTTTCTGCTACTTTACTGTTAGATATATCAATTACTAATTATTTTGGTTTTGTGAACATAGCCCAATCTTTTGAAGTAATTGGTAGCATCCTTAGTCAATATTTACATTTCTCACACTTATAAAAAGACAAAAATCTATTTTGGAGCAAAAGTGGAGACAAGGAACAGGAGAATTTTACTATATTTTTTCTTTTCTGAAAGGTTTTAATTTTTCCATGTGAATGTGCTATCTTTTGTTTAATTTGAATGTATGATCTTTTATTGTGACTTTATAATAAAAAATAATAATATTTAAAAAGCAAAGGTAGGATGAGGAATATAATTCATACAAATGTTGGCTTTCTGTTAGCATCTCTTTTACATTAAAAACAAACAAGTAAACAAAATAGAAAAAATTAGCCAGGTGTGGTTGGGGGTGCCTGTAATCCCAGCTACTCAGGAGGCCCAGGCAGAAGAATCGCTTGAACCCAGGAGGCAGAGTTTGCAGTGAGCCAAGATCATGCCATTGCACTCCAGCCTGGGCAGCAAGAGCGAAACTTCATCTCAAAAAAAAAGCAAAAAGAAAGAAAAAGTCTGGAAGAATGCCTGAAAAGCCTAACACATTTGGCACAGGTTTTTAGAGCCCTGACAAGCCTGTGTTCATAGCATGCACAGTGCAGTGTGTACTGCTACAGAGGAATTGTTTTTATAGACTGTGTTTGTTTTGTTTTACATTCACTTTAAAAACCCAAGAAAAGCTTGGGGAAGGATTAAAGGCTCATAATAAATTTTACAAGCCTGGACAGCGAAGAAAAACTCCGGAGTGTTATGAGGTGTTAAATAAATTGAATTGACTAAACTTTCTGCCCCATTATCATGATGGCCTTTACACATCTCACAATGTGGAGACTATTAGGTGTTAGCCTGGCTTAGAAAGATAAATTTTCAACTTCCAGACAGAAGTGTTGACTTAGGATATACTGTGTGAGCCATAGGATTCTTGCTCTAATCAACTCTGGCTTTAATATTTGCAAAAAAGCATATAAATTAATTTTTTAAAAAGACAAGAAAATGATGGTAAAACTTATTCAAAATGCAAATATTTTCATTTTCTCCCTCATTATTGAAGTTTTCCTGCAAGGATAGTCATAAAAGGACCCCAAGGGCAAAATAGAATTGGTTCAGCTATTTTAAAATATTAGCAAGAATCCATCCAGTCTTCTGTGACATTTTAGATACAGGCTCAAAATTGATGCACAATTTTAGTGCAAACCCATTTATCTATTCTGCTATATGAATTAGTTTGCCACAGGGACTTTTCCTCTGTCCATTTTGTAATCTTCTTATTGCTTTATCATATTAGGCATTATGCAATAATAACTGAACCACAATTATTTTTCATGCATGGGATCATTTTGATTCCATCCAAGCCAGTTTGTTAAAGACAAAATACCCATGACATTCTCATGGGATGTATCCTGAGACCTTTGAAAATCTGCAAATCTGTGAATACCATTGTAGAATAAAGTTTTTTTCCTTCTGAAAAAAACAAATAGAGAAGTTTAAGCGACTCAAAGCTTCTACTGCTTTGGACCTGTTTGGGCCTCTGTTTCGGTCACCAGCATGTTTCTAGCCAATTTTTTTTCTTTAAAAAATTGGTTTTTTAAATGGTTCTTTGGAGTTACCTTGTTTATTAAAAAATAGAAATCAATTAAGCAATCAAGTAAATACAAAATTGATTATTTCGGAAGACCAATAAAATAGGCGAACTTTTATCAGTTTGACTAAAGAAAACACAAATGATAACACTAAGATAGAATCAAGAAAGACAATATGATGATATCAAACTAAAATAATCAACAAGGTCAAAAATCTAGCTTAAAGAGAGTTTATTCAAGCACAAAGTTTGAGGAGAGCCTACCAAGAAATACAGATTCCAAAGAATGGAAGTCAATGTTCCCAAGTATAGAAGTTTGGGATTACTTATATAGATAAAGTTTAAGGAAACAGAAGAGAATTTCAATATCTTTTTACATAAAGCTTAATGCATAATTGCAACAATCTGTTGAGTCAAGGTGGTCTAGGTATGGGACAATAATAGAGTCAGTTAACCTATAACATAGATCAGTGCTTGAAAAGAAAGGTCTGGTCCCTGATTGTCCCTAGTCATTCACAGAACAAGAACAATGAGGAAGAGAGTTCATCTATAAACTAAGATGCAGAAGTTCAAACATGCTACATGACTCAAGGGCTTAATTTCTCTCTCGGCATAATAAATTTAAAGGGTCCTGAAATCTTATTTTCTTTTATAATTATACATATTAAAAAAAACTATTTTCAATTTTAAGACAATATGGTATAACTTTATACCAGTAAACTTGAAAATCTAAATAAAATGAAAATAATCAACTTAAAAAGACTTATTAAACCTAAATTGATCCATAAATATAGAAATAATAAAAAGTTGTGGAAAAAAAAGTGTCCCATAGTAAAGCTACTAGTCCAAGATAGTTTTACAAGGAAGTATTATGAAATCCTCAAGGAACAAACCATTTCTATGTCATACGAACCAAGTAGTACTTTTTCCAATAATACAAGAATGGTCAACATGAGGAAATCTGCTGATGCCAATGGCTTTATTAAAAGACTAAAGAGGACTGGGCACAGTGGCTCATTCCTGTAATTCCAGCACTTTGGGAGGCTGATGAGGTCAGATCACTTGAGGTCAGGAGTTCCAGACCAGTCTGGCCAACATGGCAAAACCCCATCTCTCCTAAAAATACAAAAATCAGTCGGCCTGGTGGCTCATGCTTATAATCCCAGCTACTCGGGAGGTTGAGACAGGAGAATCACCTGAACCCAAAGAAAGCATTTAATAAATTTGCCATTAATTTCCAATTTTAAAAATCTTATTAATAGAAGAAAATTACTTAAATTTAATAAATTGCTTCTACCAGCAACCTTCAGGAAACTTCATACTTAATGATTAAAGTTAATATTCACATTAAAGTTAGGAATAAGACAAGCACTTCTATCATT
This sequence comes from Cheracebus regulus, assembly GCA_963574635.1. Lineage (NCBI taxonomy): Eukaryota > Metazoa > Chordata > Mammalia > Primates > Pitheciidae > Cheracebus > Cheracebus regulus. The sequence goes on along the minus strand of CAUYQU010102263.1, from coordinate 13,194 downwards.
AATACTCTTTTACATTGTTTCTGTTTAACCTGTCCAAGCTAAATGACTTGTTATGAGTCTTTGTTTTCAGCACTAAGTAATTTACACAATTGAAGGTCTACATCATGAGGATCACAGGTAGAGAAATTAGAACGTTCAAACAACAAATGTATTTCTTAAAGACATATTCAAAATGTAACATACAAACCTTTTGAGGATTGCTTTTTTTTATAAGGCTGCCTAAGAAGCTCTGTCTACTTTAAATATAATTCTCTGCTGTGAAGTAATTTAGAAATTAGATAAAATGCATTTTCTTGCATACGCTGCTTGACGGGAATACAAGTCTAATGGCAATCAGTAGAGTAAAAAGAATTTTAATGCCTCAGGTTCCATAGCAGCTTGGTTAGCTATGGCGTAAATTCATCTCTACAGACCTAATTCAGGAGAAATGTTACAGTAACTGAACAGATCATAAGCTCCACAGGCACCATGCTTTCTGTGGAACAGTTTTCATTACTAACAGAGAATGCTGACTGCATTTATTTTAATAAAAGTCTGTAACTTGTGTACAAGTAGAAGAGTATTTTTTTCACTACATTAATTTTATGTGTTTTAGAATCTAGACTAAAGGCTATAAATTAGAAGAAAGACAACTAGAATATCCTGGTTGTCTGTGACATAGCACCTCTGAAATAAGTATCACAAAAAGAAAGTACAACAAAATAAATATACTAACATTGGATTATAGCCCAAAGTATAAGACCAACATCCATGAGTCCATGCTAGTATAAATAAGTGAATGAATAAATAAATAAGGAGAGAAAAGATAAATCTACCATGCAGAATTCCAAACAATTTGTGTGGCTATTCCACCCTCAGGGAAGTGGAGCATGACTCCCACTTTCAAGTGTGGCCTGCACACCGTGACTTCCAGCAAGTACAGCAAGAAAAAGGGGGGAAAAAGTAACTTGACAGTGGAGAAACCTGATGAACACACCTAAGCGAGGTGCTCATGGTAAACATCAACAGAGAGTGATAAGTCTTGTGGATAGTATGCACCCTTGATAGGATGGGATGAGACTGGCATTTTACCTCCTCAAAACCCATAATCCCAGCCTAATCAAGAGAAAATCATCAGGCAAATCTCAATTGAGGGGCATTCTACAAAATGCCTGACCAGTCCTTGAAATTGTCAGGGTCATCAAAACAAGGAAAGTTTGTGAAACTGTCATAATCAAGAGGAGCCTAAGGAGTTGTGATGGCTAAGTGTAACATGGTCTCCTGGATGGGATCCTAGAGCAGAAAAGGGACATTAGGTAAAAACTCAGGAAATATGAATAAAGTATGGACTTTAGTTCATGTTGATGTATCCGTACTGGTTCCTATATTGTGACAAACATGCTACACTAATGTTAGATATTGATAATAGGGCAAACTGGGCATGGACTAATGAGAACTCTGTACTGTCTTCACAGTGTTTTATAAATCTGAAACTATTCCACAATTAAAATGTATTTTAAGGTAACAATAAAAAGGAAATACAGATAAATGAGCTGACTTTATTTTTGTTTTTTGTTTTCTGTTTTTGAGATGGAGTCTCACTCTTCTGCCCAGGCTGGAGTGCAATGGTGCCATCTCGATTCACTGCAACCTCCACCTCCCAGGTTCAAGCGATTCTCCTGCCTCAGCCTCCCGAGTAGCTGGGATTACAGGTGCGCATCACCACGTCCAGCTAATTTTTGTATTTTTAGTAGAGATGGGGCTTCACCATGCTGGCCAGGCTGGTCTCGAATTCCTGACCTCAAGTGATTCACTGCCTCAACCTCCCAGAGTGCTGGGATTATAGGCGTGAACCACTGCGCTGGGCCTGAGCTGACATTTTTATTTCTCCAATGCTACTCAGCAAACAAAGTGATAAAGTAAAGCCTTGACACTCACCAATTTAATATTCTTGGAAACCTTGATTAATAAGTTAGCTGGATAAAGAATTTTAAATTAGATATCATTTTCTACTATAATTTTGAAGACATTTCTCCATTATCTTAGAGTTTCTAGCATTACTGTTGCAATATTGATGTCATTCTAACTTTGAATTCTTTTTTATCTCTCTGAAAAATAAAATAAAATAAAATTTGTAAAGTTCCCTTATTGTTCCTGCCATCCTGAGATTTCATCATGCTGTACCATTGTGCAGTGAATGAAGTGGGCCCTTCAACCGAGGAATTCATGTGCTTCAGTTTTGCATAATTTTTGTAATTCTGTTGACGAATTCTTCTCCTCCATTTTCTCTGTTCTCTCTTTGTAAAATTCTTGTTATTTTGGATTTTAGGTTTCCTGACCTTGTGCTTTAATTTTCTTATCTTTTTTCTCTCATTTTTATCCTTTTTCTCATTTTTTCACTTTCTGAGAAATTATTCAGCTTTATATTTCAATCATTCTTTCAGATTTTCCCAAGGACAATTTTTGTTTTTGTTTTAACTGATCTTTTTTGTTACAATTATTCTATTCTTGCTTCCTGTAGGGAATCTCCTATTGTCTGAGGTTTGATTTTGTTTGTTTGTTTGTTTTGAGACCGAGTCTCCCTCTGCTGCCCAGACTAGAGTGCAGTGGTACAATCTTGGCTCACTACAATCTCCACCTCCCAGATTCAAGCGATTGTCCTGCCTCAGTTTCCCAAATAGCTGGGACTACAGGCACATGCCACCACACTTGGCCAACTTTTGTATTTTTAGTAGAGACAGGGTTTCACCATGTTGACCAGGCTGGTCTCAAATTCCTGACCTCAAATGATTCACTCACCTCAGCTTCCCAAAGTGCCAGGATTACAGGCATGAGCCACAGTGCCTGGCCTTCTCTGAGGTTTTAAGTGATAGTTTTATAAAGTTATCTTATTTCTGAGTAGTTTTGTGTTTTATGTTTGTTTGTTTCTCTCTCTCATGACTCAAGAAGCTTTGCTCTGATGCCTGATAATTGCAGATTGTCTATACATACTTAAGAGTGGAGCTTTACAAGTCAATTAAAAGCTGGAATGTTTTATATTAAATAAAGAAGGAAATCCTGTCACATGCTATACAACAAAGATGCAACTTAAGGACATTATACTAAGTGAAATAAGTCAGTCACAGAAGGGCAAATGAAGTATGAGTCCACTTATACACGATCTCTAAAGTGATCAAACTCATAGAAACAGAAGCATGGTGGTTTCCAGGGAAGAGGAGGTAATGGGTAGTTGTTCAATGAATATACAGTTTCAGTTTTGCAAGATGAAAATGTTCTGGAGATCTATTGCACAGCAATGTGAATATTCTGAAATACTTATTGTTACTGAAGTCTACACTTAAAAGTGGTTAAGATGAGAAATTTTATGTGTTTTTTCACCACAATTAAAATTTTTATTTACATTTATTAAAAAGTTGATTAGAAGCTTTGAGCACAAAGGTGGAGCTGTTTTGCCATGGCTCCAGTTCCAAGTGATGAGGACAGTATTTCACTAAGGCATCCCTAGAGTTAATGTCATTAGGTCTCTCCTCTAGGAAAGCCAGGGGCTGCTTAGATTCCCCAAAAAGTGATCATCCGAATTCCTCTCCTATAGGGTATGGGACTGGCTGCTGTAGGAAAAGACAGTGATTCAGTGACTTCAGAACTGAGTATACAAATTTTACCTCCTTCCCCCCAGCTTTCAGTATGGTCCCCTGTCCTCAATTGTGCTAGGAATCCTTTCTACATTACCCCTTCTATATTACATTTCCAGGGAATATACCCTCAATCTTCTTCCATGATGATGGAAGAGCAAGCCAAGCCATCATACAACTCTGTAGAATCAGGACATAGACCTAGGGAGCTTAACTGCTTGAAGAAGAAATCAAACTACTTTCTTTGCATTTACAGAGGTATCTGCTCTGAGCCTTAGGGATTCAATTCTGTGTAAATCAATTTGTTTCTCAACTTTCTCCACTGCCTAGTGAGGATTCAGTCAAGTCAGATCTGCTTTATCAATTGCCACTTTCCCATCTACTTGTCAGTTTTCAAAATTTTGTTCATTTTCTCTCCCATTCTCTTATCTTCATGTGTTTATGTGTTAAAAAAAAAATGATTTAGGTCAGACACAGTGGCTCATGTCTGTAATCCCAACACTTTGGGAGGTCGAGGTAGGTGGATCACTTGAGGTCAGGAGTTTGAGACCAGCCTGGCCAAGGTGGAGAAGCCCTGACTCTACCAAGAAAACAAAAATAAATTAGCCGGGCATGGTGGCACATGCCTATAATCCTAGCTACTTGGGAGGCTGAAGTGGAAGGATCACTTGAACCTGGGAGGTGAAGGTTGCAGCGAGCCAAGATCATGCCACCTCTAGCCTGGGTAACAAAGCAAGACTACATCTCAAAAAAAAAAAAAAATGTAGAGGGGTTTGGGGTTAGACAAGAAGGTGATAGCTATTGCCTATATTCATCCACCATCTTTACCCAGAAAAGGTTGTTTTCTATACTTTCAGATGTAATAACTAATTTCTTATGTTGGAGGTGATGTCGTAGAACCTGTCAGAAATTTAGAATCAGTCAACCTGAGCCAGATTCTGGATCTGCCATTTTCTTGCGTGACCACAAGTTAACTAGCTTCTCATCTCAGTTTCTCTGTTTATAAAATGAAGGTGTTAACACACAGGCTTCTTTCGAGGATAATGTGAAAAAATATATAAAAGGCTTATGTGAAATAACATATGTAAATCTCATGTAAAATATGAAAAACATGGTGAAACCCTATCTCTACTTGCTTAATAAATATTAATTCTTCTTTCCTTTCCAATATTAGTCATTCAATTTAAATTCCCCTACCAACTGTAACATTCTGGTAATAACCTCATTCTGGGCTCAGTTTCTATAATATTACTTCAAATCACACTAGCCATCCTCTCCTGGCTGTACTTGCCACCCTAAGATCTGCCCTCTGATTATGGCATTCAGTCTCAGTTGGGTGCTATGTCATTCAGTTGGAATAAGTGCTAATTTTAAATTTTGAAACAATTCAAAAAATGAGTGCATTACTTTTGGGTCATTTAATCAAATCTGCTTTTACTTTACTATGACACTGATATTTCCAAAATTGCCCTTAAAACATAAAGTGCACTTTGGTTAGATATCAGGATCTGGACGATTGTGTAGAACTTTAACCATCTGAGCCCAGAGTTTTGTTCATATCGTTGGAGATGGAAAGCAGCTGGTTACTGTCCTCATGTTATTACATTTTCTCCCAACCCACACAGCGATAACATACCAAACCATCTGCAGCAAAAACATGCCAAGGTTTTACAACAAACTGGGCACTAAGCATTGCTTCATATGGACCATCAAGAAATTCACAAATCAGTAGCTTAAAAACTTTATTAAATTTACAAATACTTCTTGAGTACCTACTATGTTCCAGGAATTATCATAGGTATTTCGGATACATGAGTCAAAGAAACATGTTTAAATCAATAATCCTTGCATTCATGGAGCTTATATTTTAGTAGAAGAGATAGACAGTAAACACAGTAAGTAAACTGCAGAGTGTGTGTTTTTCAAATAGAGCAAGAAAGGGGAATCGGAGCCGCTAGAAGAGGTATTGCAATTTCAATAGACCAGAATTCTTATGTACTCCAGAGATCACCACTGAATCAGTGATAGTTGTTTGGTCACAAGTAACAAACAACTTCAAACAAAACATGAATGTATCAGGTAGATATCAGGGACATACAAAATTGGCAACAATACCAGAGAAACAAGTTGGAAAAAGGTTAAGAATCTAGAGACCTCCAAAGCAAGTGGAATTAATTCACATTCTCCACACCTACCATCACTGGAATGAATAATCTCCTAGCATCTTGTACCCTTTCTGCGTTGCTCCAATCAAGACTGGAAGTTCCAGGAGCTTCTGATTAACCAAGCTAGAGGCATGGTTAATTGCCTGTTTAGGGGTAGACAATCCCAAAAAGAAAATTTCCAGAGGGAGAGTTAATTCTTCAAAAGGAAATTTGTGTGTGTGTGTGTGTGTGTGTGTGTGTGTGTGTGCACGTGCACCAAAGTAAGGAAAATGGGTGATGGCCAATCAAAACACAAGTGCCAGCTCCAGAGTATCTACATAGAAGGAATGTAGAGAAGAAAAGAGTCAGTAGGGCACTGTTCTTAATCTGCATTTTCATAGCAATCACAGTTTTGACTTAGATTGCTTATTTATGTGGGTAGTTTTGAAGAGTTGCTTAAGATTATTGGGCCAGGAGTGGTGACTCACACCTGTAATCCTAGCACTTTGGGAGGCCAAGGCTGGTGTAAAACTGGAGGTCAGGAGTTCAAGACCAGCCTGGCCAATGTGGTAAAACTCTATCTCTACTAAAAATACAAAATGAGCCAGGCGTGGTGGTGCATGCCTGTAATCCCAGCTACTCGGGAGGCTGAGGCAGGAGAATCACTTGAACCTGGGAGGTGGAGGTTACAGTGAGCTGAGATTGCATCATTGCACTCCAGCAAAACTCCATCTCAAAAAAGAAAGGGCTAGGTGCGGTGGCTCACGCCTGTAATCCCAGCACTTTGGGAGGCTGAGGTGTGCAGATCACAAGGTCAAGAGATCGAGACCATCCTGGCCAATATAGTGAAACCCATCTCTATTAAAAATATAAAAATTAGCTGTGTGTGGTGGCACACACCTGTAGTCCCAGCTACTCGGGAGGCTGAGGCAGGAGAATCTCTTGAACCCAGGGGGTGGAGGTTGCAGTAAGCCAAGATCAGGCCACTGCACTCCAGCCTGGTAATAGAGTGAGGCTTCATCTCAAAAAAAAAAAAAAAAATTAAAAAAAAGATTATTGGCTACATTAAGCCCCTCCAAATCATGTCTGGGGCCCTCTACTGATCACAGACCAAGAGACACCCTCTGTGCTATTACAGCTTGATTGACCTTTTTCTAGAATCTCCAGTACGATGAACCAGAAGAGACCACTATGCAGACTCCTTTCACTACAATGGCCTTTAGTAATGAACTACAAAGCACATCCTAAATTAAACAGTCATCAGCCAATTGGACTACTCTCTGTATATTTTTAATTATTCAGGGAGGAGCATTTCAGAACTTTTCATAAAGGGATTTGGAACATATATTGCTATAGGAACAGCAGCATGATTTGAATCCCCCCAAATCCCCACATGAAAATAGACAGAACAAATATACAGCAAAACCAAAAGCCACAGACAGTATTTACAACAAAACTAAGTCTTTTCTGTGATCATATTGGCAGTGATTGTATTAGTATTACTATTTTGAGATGATTCTGTGTATAATAGAGAATAAAGCAAATTAGTGATGATAGAATATTCTAATTTTCTCATCCCTCATGTTGTTATCTGTGGAAAGTATCCATACTGGGCTGCAGCAACCTCAATTCTTGCCTCCTCAGAGCAAAGAATTCAACTGAGGGGCATAGGCAGAAGGAGAGAACGAGGCAACTTTTAGAGCAAGAGTGAAAGTGTATTAAAAAGTTTTAAAACAGGAATAAAAGAAAATAAAATATACTTGGAAGAGAGCCAAGTGGGCAACTTGAGAGTTCAACTGCATGGTTTGACCTTTCCTTTGACTTGGAATTTTATATACTCGTATACTTCTGGGGTTTTGTGTTACTTCTCCCCTGATTCTTCCCTTGGGGTAGGCTGTCTGCATGCTCATACTAGCCCAACTCCTGAGATCTTATTGGGAGGCTGCTAATTACCAGTTTCAGGTGCTTCCTGTCTATTGGAAGACTGCTTTTCCCTGGCACCAGCTATAACCAATTATTACTTTAGACAGTGAACAACAGCCTGACCGTCACCAGATGGTCACCTGACACTCAGGGTGTGGTGGGGGAGGGGAGCCCTCGCCTGCCTGCTCATACCAGACTAGCTACCCACTGTAACAACATCCTTAACAATCATGATTTCCAATGCTGAAGAAGACGCAGATTTAATAGATGAGAATGTAAGTAAAAATCTTGTATTCCTGAATTTGAAGTATCAGTATGAACTCATGGGGTTTTCATCTTTAAATATGTATATATACACTTAACTACACATATATACACATTTTATATACATCTAATTGTATTATATATGTATATGTTTGCATATGTTTGTATACATATATAATACAAAAAATGTATATATTCATATACATACACACAAAATATGAATTTTTGTATTTATATACATATGTGTGTATGTATATGAATATATACATATATATTTAATTTTTTAGCTCTGTTAACTGAAAAGTCCTAGAAATAATGACCAACCCAGTAGCAATGAGCACCCCTAACATATAGATTGTGTCTTGAAATTGTATTTCCCATAAGAGAAATCAAGATTTCTTGAGGAAATAACTAAGTGCAATGTAAAGAGCAAGAAATGTACAGATGAATCAGGAAAATTTTGTCATACCAGATAATAAGCTATCAATGATTGCTAGCATCCTGTCAAAAGGACCTGGAAGACAACTTGAAGAGCCCCCACCACCACCACCCACTAGCAAAAAAGAGAGTGCTTAATAGGCATCGAGTGAATAAATACACCAGGTGTTTATATTGATATGGATATGATTCTGGACTATTTTCCCAAAGATTTATCTATCTCTGTACTAATAGTACCTGTTTCAATTACCACATTTAATAGCATATTTAAAATAACTCTTGGCTGGGTGTGGTGGCTCACACCTGTAATCCCACCATGTTGGGAGGCCGAGTCAGGAGAATCACTTGAGGTCAGGAATTTGAGACCAGCCTGGCCAACATGGTGAAACCCCCATCTCAACAAAAAAAAAATACAAGAATTAGCTGGGTGCAGTGGTGGGTGCCTGTAGTCCCAGCTACTCAGGAGACCGAAGCAGGAGAATCGCTCGAACCTGGGAGGCAGAGGTTGCAGTGAGCCGAGATGGCGCCCCTGCCCTCCAGCCTGGGCAACAGAGCAAGACTTCGTCTCGAGTAAATAAATAAACAAAATAACTAACTCTTGATATCTGGTAGGAGGACTACTGTACTTGTTCTTCAAAATTTCCTTGGCTCAGGATCCCAAGTTTTATGGAAAAAAACCCAAAACTCTACTGTTATTATCTTTTGAATTCCATTGTTTTTACATTAATTTAGGAATAGTTGTTATATGGCACTGGGTAACCTCATTCATAGACTAAGAGTCTTCTTATTTACTTAGATTTTCCCCCTTACTTTTCAATAAAGTAGTATAATTTTAGAAGGTCTTGCATATCTTATATTAAATTTATTCCTAGGTTCCTTATAATTTTTCTCACCGTTATATACAAGACCTCTATTCTAATTTCCATTTCTAATTGCATTTTGTTTCTGAATAAAATGTCATTGACTGTTTTGTAATTATATTGTATCTAGTGACTGAATTTTCTTATTAATTCCAGTTCTCTTGGATTGTCTACCTAGTCAATCATATCATCTATAAATCACAACCATTTTGCTTCTTGATATCTAGCCCTTACACGCTTGTTTTATTTCTTTGTTATAGCATACAAGAGTCTCAGTACAACATTTATAAAGCACTCATATTACAAAATTTAATGGCAATGTCTATGTCATGAATTTTTCCAATGACTTTATGTTTTATTTACGTATGGGGAAGATATTGCATGAAATGTATGTATAATAAGATTTAGAGAGAGTTTAAGATGGAATGCTCTAAAATATAAGCAGTCTGTCTTTGTCTAAATGTCAAAACCAAACACCTAGCACTGATATCTGGAAGTGCTTGAATGAAGTGGTTGACACATAAGAATAAACTATTTGTAGATCACAGCTTTTCTGACATGAACTGCATTTTATCATTCAGTATAAAAGTTTTCAAATACAGAGTTCTTTGGGATACGAAAGCGAACATTCCCCAGTCATCCTAAATAAAACCTAAAAAGACATGTCTCCTGAGCAGAGTGCAGTCTGTTTTATTTTCAAATGTATCCCCACTAAGTATGATCCTTGCTGTGAGTTTGACAGATATCCTTTTTTAGCTTAAGGAAGAGTTCCTGCTTAGCAATTACATTTACATTTTGTGTAATGTTAATGTCTTTTATTACCGGAGTAAAATCAGCTTAGACATGATCTATGTGATCATGATAAGCAGTTGCAAATTTTATTTGCTGGTATTTTATTTAGTATATGTGTTCATAATTTTTTTTTTCTGAGACAGGTCTCTCTCTGTCGCTCAGGCCAGAGTGCAGTGGCATGATCATGGCTCACTGCAGACTAGACCTCCTGGGCTCAAGTGATCCTCCCTCCTCAGCCCTCCAGGTAGCTGGGACTACAGGCACATGCTACCATACCTGGCTAGATATTTTTTATTTTTAGTAGAGATGAGGTCTTACTATGTTACCCAGGCTAATCTCGAACTCCTGAGCTCAAGCAATCCTCCACCCTTAGCCCCACAAAGTGCTGGAATTACAGGCATGAGCCACCATGCCCAGCTCATAGCCTTTTTTATTTTTACATAGTTCTTGTACATTTTGTTTTTTTATCAAAATTATACAAGTATTATAAAATGAGTTTGGGAATAGTCAGTCAGCCCTCCATATCCAGGGATTATGCATCCACAGATTCAAGTAACTTCCAAGAGAAAATATGTGAAAAGTAATGAAAAATAATTTGACAATAAATATAACACAAATTTTTAAACAATACAGTATAACAACTATTTGCATAGCATTTACATTGAATTAGCTAGTATCAGTAATGTATAGATGATTTAAAGTGTATGAAAGGATGTGCATAGGTTATATGCCAATATTATGCCATTTTACGAAAGAGACTTGAGCATCTGTGGATTTTGGTATCCTCGAGGGTCCTAGAACCAATCTCCTGCAAATACTGAACAACAACTATATAGTTAATCTGTTTCTTGCAGGTTGTTGGAATTCACTCATATCATCTGGGCTTTTTTATGTGAGTTGATTTTATTTTATTTGTTGCTGTTAATGAATCCTGGTCTGTTTCAGTATGCTATTTCTTCTTTAACCCAATTTGAAAACTTTTTTTAAAGAAATTATTCCTTAAAAATAACATAAGTGTTAAAATGCATTGGTCGAAAGTTGTTCATAATCTCTCTTGCACTTTTTTTTTTTTTTTTTTAGTCAGAGTCTCACCCTGTCACCCAGGTTGGAGTGCAGTGGTACAATCTCAACTCACTGCAACCTCCACCTCCCAGTTTCAAGCGATTCTCCTGTCTCAGCCTCCAGAGTAGTTGGGACTAAAGGCACCCACCACCACACCCAGCTAATTTTTGTATTTTTAGTAGAGACGAGGTTTTGCCATATTGGCCAGGCTGGTCTCGAACTCCTGACCAAATGATCCACCCGCCTCAGCCTCCCAAAGTGCTGGGATTATAGGCATGAGCCACCGTGCCTGGCTCTTGCACTTGTTTAAATCTCCAGCATCAGTAGTTATGGCCCCCCTTTTCCCCCTAATATTGTTTTGCTCTGCATTCTCACTTCTTAGTAACATGAATCACTTCATAGTTCTTAGCAAAGTTATGGGAGAATTAAATTAGTTGACTCTTTCTCTGAAAATGTCTTTATTTCACCCTCTCTCTTGAATGAAAGTTTAGCTTCAAATAGAATTCTAAGAAGGTAGTTCAGCAATTCAAATATATTATTTCACTGTCTTTTGGCCTCTATTTCTGCTGATGTGAAATGTGTTGTCAACCTCACCATTGTTCTTTTGTAAGTAATCTTTCTTTTTCAGCTTGCTTTGTGGATTTTTTTCTTTGTCTTTAACAATTTTACAATGATGTGTCTAGATGAAAGAGAGAACTTCAAAAATAAGGGAAATGGAGGAGCTATATTCAACTAAAACAACGGCAGGAAAACTTTCATAACTGATAAAAGATGTGTCTCCTTAGATGGTAGAAATGTAACAATATACCAAACAGAATAATTACAAATATATCTATTACATGGATATCCAAAAATATTTATCTTAAGGTAAACAGAAATAACCAGAGGATTTAGCAAAGTCACAAGATGTAAGATCAATATTTTAAAATCAATTGCATATCTTTATGAACAATAAACTTTTTAAACATATCATTTATAGTCCAGGCATGGTGGCTTATGCCTGTAATCCCAGCACTTTGGGAGGCTGAGGTGGGCGGATCACAAGGTCAGGAGTTCGATAACAGCCTGACTAACATGGCAAAACCCCGTCTCTACTAAAAAATACAAAAATTAGCCAGATGTGGTGGTCCATACTTGTTATCCCAGCTACTTGAGTGGCTGAGACAGGAGAATTGCTTGAACCCAGGAGGCAGAGGTTGTGGTGAGCCAAGATCACACCATTGCACTCTAGCCTGGGCAACAAAAGCGAAACTCCATCTCAAAAAAAAAAAAGATTTATAGGCCAGGTGAGATGGTATATCTTTATGAACAACAAACTTTTTTAAAAATATCATTTATAGGCCAGATGAAGTGGTGGAATGGAAATCATAACAAACAGTCTCTCAGACCACAGTGCAATCAAGTTAGAACTCAGAATTCAGAAACTAACTCAGAACCGTACAGCTTCATGGAAACTGAACAACTGGCTTTTGAATGTTGACTGGATAAACGATGAAATGAAGGCAGAAATAAAGATGTTCTTCAAAACCAATGAGAATGAAGACACAACGTACCAGAATCTATGGGACACATTTAAAGCAGTGTCTAGAGGAAAATATATAGCAATAAATGCCCACATAAGAAGCAAGAAAAGATCTAAAATTGACACCCTATCATCAACATTGAAAGAGCTAGAGGAGCAAGATCAAAAAAACTCAAAACCTAGCAGAAGACAAGAAATAACTAAGATCAGAGCAGAACTGAAGGAGATAGAGACACAAAAAACCCTTCAAAAAAATCAATAAATCCAGGAGCTGGTTTTTAGAAAAGATCAACAAAATAGACAGACCACTAGCCAGATTAATAAAAAAGAAAAGAGAGAATAATCAAATAGATGCAATAAAAACCAATAAAGGGAATATCACCACAGACTCCACAGAAATACAAACCACCATCAGAGATTATTACAAACAACTCTATGCACATAAACTAATAAACCTCAAAGAAATGGATAAATTCCTGGACACTTACATCCTCCCAAGTCTAAACCAGGAAGAAGTTGAAACCCTGAATAGACCAATAACAAGGTCTGAAGTTGAGGCAGCAATTAAAAGCCTACCA